>JAMKQA010015261.1:0-21917 GCA_024699735.1 Posidonia australis
ATTATTTAGAATCCCCAATTGCTTTTAGTGATTTAGAAATAGATAACTTAAATATATTAAATTGGTGGTTTACTACAGCTATTAGGTTTCCTATAGTTTCAAAAATGGCAAAAGATTTACTAACGATTCTGGCGTCAACTGTGGCATCGGAATCTACATTTTCTGCAGGAAAAAAGTATTAAATGATAAAAGATGTAGATTATCGGAGAAGTCTGTAGAAGCCTCCGTCTGCTTAAAAGATTGGTACGATGCGGTTGATCGTTTTCAAGGTTTGCGTTTAAAGTCTCAATCAGAAGAAGACGATGATGCGACATCAACTTCAACAGATAGAACAGACTCTCCAAAAGAATAATTCTTTATGTAAAAATTGAAAAAAAATGTAAAACAAATGATGTAAATATCTTTTGTATTTTTTATGTAAAAATGTAATTTTTTTTTGTATTTCAAAAAAACTATATTAATAAAAAAATATTTTTTAATTATATTGTTTTATTATATTTTTTTAGGTCCAATGGACCGACCCGGCCCACATGCGGGCCATGGGTTGTTGCAGCCTGCCCGGACCAGCCAGCGGGTCGGCCCGGTCCAGGCCCGCACGGGCCGCATGTTCCATGGACCGGGCCGAGCGGTCCGGTCCGAATTCCATGTCTAAGTTTGACACAACCCAGCCCGACCCGAATTCTATGTCTAAGTTTGACACAAATTAACCAATGCTGAGACCAGTGTATTTTGACCCCTTCCTTTCAAGAAGCCTTTCCAGAATTGAAGACTTCATATTAACTTAATCTTATGAAATAAATTCAACAGGTATTACGTGTTAGCTAACAAAAGTTCCCTATGGAGGAGTTCGGCACCAATTAACTAATGCTGACTAGTGTATTTTGACCCCATCAAAAAGCCTTCCTAGAATTGAAGACTTCGTATTAACTTAATCTTATGAAATAAAAACAACAGGTATTATGTGTTAGCTAACAGAAGTTCATAAATCTTACTTTTATAATCTTAAATCCTCCATCGAAATCCTTTGTAACTGTCATGTGTTAGATGGCATAAGTTCATAAGCATTAGTATGAAACCAAATCATAACATTCCATATATATATCCACATAATTACTAATTAACCCTTCAAATTTTAAATTCTCCTTATTTTGTGTCATGACATATCCACGTAACAACAAATTAAACTTTCAAATTATAACCTTCCAATTATATGCACGTAATTGTCAATTATCCTTTCAAAAATTAAAAATCTCCTTATCTTGTGTCATTACAAATCTAAATAATTACCAATTAACCTTTCAAAATTATAATTTCACAGATTTTGTGTTATTTTAAATCCACGTAACTACCAATCACATTTCAAAATTACTAATTCCGGATTTGAAGCAATTACAAATCCAATGTATCACCAACTTACATTCCTAAAGTAAAGGTGAAACAATGATTTTTGATGTTTTAAAAATTCAAAATTCATAAAAAAAACGACAAAACCATATATGAATCAATGAAACCGTAAGACTTTTTTTTTAAGCCAAAACAGTTAATACTTCATAATACCATTTGGTCAATATTATTACAAAATTGTATAAACAACATCCAACAACATCTTCGGTATAGCTGACTCTTACATATTATATACATATAAAAAATACATTAAACAGTAATACGATTTCTATCATATAGACAGTTATTACTTTGTATCACTATTTGGAAAACATTATTATGAAATTGTAAGAACAACATCCATCGTCTTCTTCAGTTCATGTGACAAACAACTTCTTCTCGGCTCTACGCAAGCTTCTAATCTGCAACAATGTTAATTAAATTCTATTAATTGTGGTACAATTAAATCCATGACACAAATAAGTACACGTGTAATCCATTAACTTCCCAATCACAATAACTCCTAACCACTATAAAAGGAAACTGTCTCATTCAAAATACAAAAATTATCAATTTAATTAAATAAAAAAGAAAATACAAAATTACTCATATCAAAATGATAGTTTTCTTTATTTACCATTAGATTTCAATTCAACCACCGTCAACTGATCTCTTTCCTACACACACACACACATATAGATAAATTATCAGGTTAGGTCTGTTCTTACTTTTGTTAGTTAAGATTCTTTATCATCTACCGTTAAAATCACATTCCATGATTGAAATTAAATTTAGATTTTAAATTAACAAACCCACCTATATTGTAATTATGATTTTATGAATTTTCATTTCCCCTCTATTTTTATTTATTGATAGATTTTTATATTAACTAAAGTACATTAATATCCCATTACACTTTAATATATTTTTTTATACGGCAATATCAGCTTTTTTATTCATAAGATTTTAATTTTTTAATTTTAGTTTTAGTTCCATTTTCACAATTCCTTGTTTTTGTTTTAGTATTACTAGTTTTTCTTGTTTTAGTTTCAATATTAATTTTACACTTAATTGATTTTGTTTTTGTATTACTATTTTTTCAATATCACCATTTTTAGTGTGTATTGTTGTATAAAAAAATATACATGGATCTTCCTTTCTTCCTCGTTTTTACTTTCTATAGAGGGAAAAAATGAAGAAGGATGTATATATTTTTCCCCTCCTCCTTCCTCTTCTCCGTCGTTACCATCTTCCCCCCTCTTTTGCTTGTTTTTTTTCCTTTTTGTGGCTCGATTGTGAGGGCAATGGCATTTCTAGCTTATGAGGGCGGCGTGGCATGGGATGCTATCCGACGATGAGGGTGGTGATTGTCCAGAGGTGAGGTAGTGAGCAATGAGTGGTGTGGGACGGGTTGTTGTCTGACGACGAGAGTGACGATTGTTCAATGGTGACGACTGGGTTTTGGGGTAATAGGGTGTCGATCATGGGCTCGGTGGTGATGGTTGGACATGGGTGTTGTGGGGTGCCGACTGGTAAGGGTGTGGGTCATTGTTCGGTGGTGAGAGCGATAGTTGTCGAGAGGTGATGGCTGGATCATGAGGCAGTAGGGTGTCAGTTATGGATGTGTATGGAAGTTCATAGGGTGACACAGAGGCGATGGTGACGATGGAGCTCAACTCGATGGCATGCTCGCTTCCTGTTGACTCGATCCTTCCTTTCTCTCTGCGATCTCCGACACTCACTCCTCCGACAAGACCCCCCTCCGCTGCCACTACGTCCACCTCCTCTCCCAATCCCACCCCCTCACTTCCTCTCCCCGATACTCCCCCGCATGGTCTCCGTTGTTCGCTCCCGCCTTCGCGACATCAACTCCTCCATCCACTCTGCCTAGATCGATGCTGTCCGCTCCATCGCCTCCTCCAACCCTGCTTCCTCCAACGGTGTCATCTTCTGGCCACTCTACAAGAGCTTGCTTCTCCAACAAGACCACAATGTGCAGATCGAGTCAACCAATGAGAAGGGAGGGCGATGGGGGGCTTGGGGCACCGAAAATGGGTAGGGGAAGGGGAGGGTTACTACGTGAGTGTTTTTATTTGGAAGGGGAGGGGATTTAATAATAGAATGAAAGGGGATTTTTGAATTTAAATTTTGAATGACAAAAATTAGGTGGTTTTTTTAGAGTAATTTCTGACTTTTTCAAAATCAAATCAATAGATGATATTCATGATGAATGGACAAGATTAAGGACTTTATCATCTAAAAGTAAAGACGAACATTACCTAATATTAACTATATATATATATAAGTTATTTTTTTTAATAAAGCCTATCCCTACTTAAGATAACCGTTGGATTTGTATCTTATAGTGGATCTAATGAAAAAGATAATTATCATAATTACTCTTTTATTTAATGGGATTATATTATAGTATTGTTATTTAAATGATATAGAGATGAAGATGGATAATTAAGATTAAGGCTTGTTTTTTAAATTATTCTTTTAAATTATTATTTTTAAATTATTCTTTTAAATTATTACCTTTTAAACATACGTGAGTAACAAACAAAATTGGCAGCTTACCGTTTACAAAATAAATAAATAATAATAATGGCAAACACGAAACTGTAAAATGCACATCACGATGCACACTGACAAGCCCCTCCAACACCACCAATGGCACACCATCAGATACTGCAGCTGTTGCTGTAACACTCATTGTCTCTTCTCCACAAAATTGGCGTGTTATCATCTCCTCAAATCTCTTCCTCCATTTTCTGCACGAGTAATTTTGTGTCCGGGTCTAGAAAAAGAGCTCAAGTTTTCCATCTCATGTAGTGGGAACAAGGCATTGTCGCTGTTCTTGCTGTTGTTACGATGCAGAAATGAGAGCTGAATTGATGTGGAAGATCCCTTGTCCAGTGCCAAGGATGCCTCGGGGATCAAACTCCATCTTCCTCCTCAGGAACATCTCCCATTTCTCCCCAAAATGCTGCCTCCATTGTTCTCGGCCGACATGGTGAGGAAGGTACTGTTTGCACCCAATACCGGCCTCATGGCAAAACTTGACTATTTGATCGTTCTGCTGGCTTAAGTAAGCCAGGGTTTGCGTCTCCTCGCCGGCGGCTTCGATCGCCGACCTTAGGAAGGCCACCAAGTAGAAAACGTCCTCCTCAGGTACAACCACTGAACTCTTCTCATCCCACCTGCAGTGGAAGATGGTTTGATTGGTTAATTGTGAATAAGAATCTGTACATCGGTGCTGCTTAATTAATTTTCATGTTCTTCGCTAGTGGTAGTATATTGTTAGTTGGATGCAGACTGAAATAATAGAATGCTGATCCTTGCGTTAATTGGACCGTCTGAGATCCTTAGGATTCTATATGGTGATGGTGCCTTACTGCCTTTGTCGGTTCCTGACCCAAATTCGCTTTTTGGGTTTTGTTAAAGCCACTTATTATAACTATGTGTCAGAACGCGACACGATAACACGACACGATATAATTATATTTGGATTTATTCTTATCATGTCTGGTGTACTTATCGTATCTATCTGGTAAACACGATTATTAAACGGATTGTTTTCGTATCTAAAGTAAAAAACCTGATAAGTACACAATAAGTACACATTACCTAATCATGTATATAAATTATAACTTTTACTATTTTGAATAGTATATGTTTATGATATGTTGTAGACTTATGATATTAATATCTGGAACAATGGAACTTATGAAATATTGTTGAATGATTGGTTCATGATTTATTGATTTATCTTTGATTTTTCTACGTGTACAAAACGTGTAAATGTTAAACGTATACTATATGTGTAATCTTATATTAAACGTGTAACTTTGCAATAAACGTGTACTTGTGTCAATCGGATCGTTATCGTGTCAAAACGACACGATTCACTTAAACGTGTACTTAACAGATCATGTCGTGTATACACGCTAACAGACAATTCGTGTTTGGGTTTAGTATTAGATACACGATAATTAAATGGATCATGTTTGGATTTAACATATATGTATAGTATATACGTCTATACACGACACGATAGTTACACGACACGATCCATTTGACAGGTCTACTATGTGTACAGGAAGAAAAAGTATTCTTATTATCGAAAAAAAATATATTTTTTTTCAAGTGAAGGAGTAGTAGGTAAATAAAGACATAAATCAAGGTTTCAAATGAGTAGTCCAGGGTTTCTATCATCTCAAGATGAGTGATTCGGACCAACCAAGCTAGTTCTCAATCTTGGTGCAAACAATTAATATTTTATGTTTCAGCGTTCCCGAAAGGTGAAAAGTCTCAGATACTTCAATTTTGTATAATTAGTAGCGCATGAAATCCTAGTTAGACGTAAAACTCTGGTAGAATCAACGAAAATTTTGATTGTAATCGTTTTTCTTTGTTCTTAAATTTATTTTTCTAGGCTTCATAAATTAAACATAAAGTGCATCTTTTGGATTTTGTTATCTCTAATATTTTTTGTTAGAATCCAAAAACTGCGTCATGGAACTTAACATTTAAATTCCCCAAGGAAGCAATTTTGAACAATACGTGTGACATAACTGTCCAACAAGTCTTCCAACTGGTTCAGAAACAAGAATCTATTCTAGCAGGGTCCTGTGGTTGTTTTACTGATAGGAAAATATTAGTAAGCGATATGTGTAAAACGGGAATTACCTGTTCTTGTTCATGGGGTAGATGAGGATGGGACCACTCGCTTTCTTCTTTCCAAGAATGCCCTTGAACACTCCCCGGTCGAACTCGGCCATCTTGGAGCCGGGCACGAACAGGTTGAGCCACGGGTGAGGCACCTCCCAGAGGCCCTTGGACCGGAGTTTCACCTCCGCCTTGTGAACCCGGTCCAAGAAGTCCATATAAGGGATGTTTGTTGTGAAAACCGTACCCGATATGAAGCTCAGTTCCTTCATTAGCTCCTCCACTTCCTACGAGACGTCAACAAAAAAGCACACAATGTTTATAACCAGTAATTTTGAGTTCAATTAAGCAGCCAGACCTGACAGGCTGAAGTGCCTTTGCTTACGTCACAATAGTTAATGATAGATCTGCTTATTCTAATGCAACATGGCTTCAGAATCGTGGTACTAATAAATTTTCTGGTAGTTAAAATAATAAAAGGAGGGGAATAATATCTACCAGAAAAGATCTTCTCTCCAGTTCCCATGTGATCACTGTCTTGTGTGATGTAGAAATAGAACCCTGTGTCCTGGCAGGAACCATATGCTCCACAGTTGTAGCAGATCAAAATGTGTGATTAGGATATATGATTTGTTTTCTGATGCTCTTCTTGTCAGTATCTCATGGTAAGCACTGTATCATTTATTTTAATAGAAAAGACCACTGAAGCCACTCTTGTTGTAATTTCTTAGGCCAATTACATTACCATCTAATACCTTTATTGTAACATATATTGATTTCAGATTAATGAAAACATTCAACGTAACGAATATCTTACTTTTAAAAGTCCAGAATATTAATGATCATCGCGAGTACTACAGTAATTTATTATTCACAAAAAACCACCTGTAAGACTTGTCAGACACAAGTATCAAATGTGACGTGTGTCAAACTACGACGCCATGTTAAGATTAATGAATCCATCAACCAACCTTGTCAACAGAATCCCCTGTGGAATCATCGTAGTTCTTGGTGACCTCTAGGCAATAAAGAAGCGTTCCATTGGAGGCAATGGAGCTGATCTTGACGGGGTTGCTTGGAGAGAAAAATGACGACCTCCAGTTGTTGACAAGACCCTCATCAACGATAACGAATCCTTCCACGTAATCGAATCTCGGGTTGCCGTGCAAGGAGATGAGGTACTCCTGATCTTTGGTGAAGGCTGTGAAGTTTGAGTACAACATCCTGATCCATCTCACCTGCAGAAATTCAACATAGAATAATGGAGTTACCATTAAGAGCAATCGATCAGTGTTGATTAAAACTAATTAAGTCCATATCGGTGGATGGGATTTAACTAATTACCATCTTGGGTGCTGGCTCCAGTGCAATTTTAGCTCTAGTAATGATCCCAAACTGGCCAAGCCCTCCAAGAACTGCATGGAACAGTTCCTGGTTTTGCTGTTTGGAACAAGTCACGAGCTCTCCTTTTCCTGTCACAAGCAGAAAGAACCATGCATATACATGTATGTGGTCATTAACGTCCACAGAAACAAAAAGAAAGCCATAACTTATAACACAATCCTATCAATTACTTTAGTGCATTTCTACGGTACTAAATTAATTGCAATTCAAGCGCACCTGTGACAACATCAAGCTCATAAATATTGCTGATCTGAGGACCGTGATGGAAAGCCTGCCCACTGATCCCAGCATTCGAAAGCGTACCACCAACAGACAGATACAAGTAATCCGTCCAAGACCTAGGAGCAAGCCCTCCGTTCTCAAACGTCCATGTCAAAACATCGATCCACAACTCTCCGCCCCAAACATCCACATAGTACTGGCCACCACCCAATTCCGGCGAGAAGGCCGGTGGGTTCCTCCGAATTCTGCTCGTCGTCGACGTGCTTCCACGGCTCATTTCGATCACGACCCCATCGGTGGCCCGGGCCTGGCCGTGGATTGAGTGCCCGTGGCCTCTCGCGGAGACGGGGAATGACGTCGGTGAGTCGTAGGCGTAACGGAGAATTGCGACGATGTCGTTCGTGGACGAGGGACGGAGTACCCCTAGTGGGTCGGAACGGGTTGTGCCACCGAAGTCGGTGGAGGCTGCGGCGGTGTCCGTCGGGTCGAGAGTTAACTCTCCGTCGAGTGATAGGTCGAGGAGGTCTGATGGCTGCGGTGTTAGGCCAACTGTGGAGATCAGGCGCCAAATGACAACTAATAGTAGAAATTTAGGTGTCATGCTTTTGTTAGAGAGAGAAAGAGTAGGAATAATAACAATGTCAAGAACAAGGAGAGGAGGAAGAATTTAACAATAAGAAGAAGAGGAAGAATAAGGTTAATTAGGTGTTGGCAAAAGATGGAGAATAGAGTTAGAAATGATGCATGAAAAAGGAGAGGAATGTAGATAGAAGAGTACACATGAGCTCAGAGTTTGCTGTGCAACAAGGGAGATGGAAGGTACCACTTAAATAGGGAGATGGAAGAACTAAAGAGAGAGGAGTGGCTAGTGTGGGGTTGTGATGTTGGATAGTTGCTGTAATTAGGAAAGTGGCAGCGAAAGGGCCAGACAAAGGAGATATGGTGTTAGCAAACAAAACAGCAAAAAAGATCGGTGCAGTAACAGCAGCAACAGGAGAAGAGGAGGGTTGGGAAGAAACCAAAGAGGATACGAGAGAACAAAATCTGATGCCCAGAATAAAGATTCAGAAAGAGATCGGAGATATATATATATATATATATATATTTATTTATTTTATTTTTGAAAGAGAGGTGTGTGTACTCGTGTGTATATATATATAGGTTAATTTTCAATAAGGTCCGAACTTACTTAAGTTTAGTGAAGTCTTTGAATTTTTTCAGTAAATCGTATTATATTTCATTCATAAATTACTGAAAAATTAATTTTAATATTTAATTTCAGTATTTATTGAAAATAATTGAAATTATAATTTCAGTAAATTGTAGATTAAAATATACATAGTTTACTGAAAATATACATAAACTCTACTTTTCTTAAGTAAGACAGGATCCTATCTGATCATTACTCTCTCTGTATATATATGGTAGGATAGAGTATTTTTACGAAGGAGTGCAGATACTGGTGCTCACGTAAATGGAGATTGGTGGATATTATATGCATTCACCTATCTATATATGCGTGTGTGCTTGTTGTAACAGCACACAAACATGCAGAGATTCGCTGCTGGTTTTGATTTATTTGCTTCGGTATGTCTTGAGCAGAACAACAGCAGCGGGAGACAGGAGGGAAAGGAAAAGGAGAAAGGACCAGAAAGAAAGTTTCTTTTATCTTTTTTAAATAATAAGAAGGCTAATATTATATATGTGCGGATATGCCTTTTTAAAATTATTTGGGTAAAGGATTTTGCAACATATAACATACATATTTTTGTTGATCGTCATTTCTTGTGATATCAGCAATCAATTGTAAGAAGAGTCATAATATTGTTTGCAGGTTATTGGACCAGTTTTTTTCTAAGTGTAACATGGTATGAAAATATTATTACTTTATTGACTTCGAGTGAGAGAGAGACTCATGTAAGTGGATTTATTTTATTTTATTTTTTTGTCAGTGGATCAAAAAAAAAACCCCCGAAAAAACTCTAAATACAAACAAATGGCCCCATGTAGTTCCACTCATGCGCGCATTAATAAGATGATCTTTGGGATCAACGTCGACATAGATGAAAATCCCTCTGGTGAATTTATTGTACTTGGAGATCTTATTTGACTAAATCAAAATTCGAGTTCCATGAGCTAATTAGTGATCACAACCCATTTTTCTTCTTGAGAAGTCTTTTAGGTTAGATCTAAGTGATTTAGTCAAATTCACAAATACTGCCCTACCAATACTATTAGTAAGTCTGGTTAAAGATATCCTCTCACATCTGGAGGTACCTTGCTTACAAAAGCATTGTTGGATTCGAAGGACATGGTACGTCTCCTTTTCTGGGTGT
This sequence comes from Posidonia australis, assembly GCA_024699735.1. Classification (NCBI taxonomy): domain Eukaryota; kingdom Viridiplantae; phylum Streptophyta; class Magnoliopsida; order Alismatales; family Posidoniaceae; genus Posidonia; species Posidonia australis. The sequence goes on from JAMKQA010015261.1 coordinate 10,017, forward strand.
CGATGGATTTATTCTCCTTTCTTGCATTTGGAAGATTGTTGTATTTGAGTTTACGGTCTTTTGGGATCCTTTGGACTCTCCATACTTGGTTCGCCTTAGATATATAGTTGTTATAATGGTTATACTAATATATTGTCCTTTTACTTATTCAATTTGGAATGCTTTTACTATTAGTTTCATATATCCTGCTATACTTTCAATAGAAGATTTGTTCTATACACCTCCTACGTTAAAAATTGAAACCTCATTAAAAGGTTCTCATACTTTCGTCCAAATTTTTTTATATTCTGTTTGAAAGGAAAGAAATAACAGAGCTTTCAGTAAACTTTATAGAAATGCCAGCATGATTATTAATGACATCATTTCCTTGATTCACTGTTGGATAGAATGTCTGGGTACAGGATTTGAAAAAAATGAAGTTCTGCAATCGATCTCAACATTCCAACAAAATAGAGACATGGAGCTAGACCAAATGGCTCCAAAAAATGGCCAGCAGGGATGGGAAAGCAATGTCTCAACACCTACTCTCTTGGAGGACAATCCCATACAATGATTAACATGTTGTTAGTCGAAGTAATACTGTTTTATTTTTGTGTTTTTCAATACTACCTTTCGGACAATCTTCATTTTTTTTTTTTTTTGGAACTATAAATTCCGCTGAAGTGTAATATCCTACTCGCACCAAACTACTTTATACTTGTCTGTGATGACTTAGCCTATCATTTATACTAATAGATTACCGTTTACAAAAAAAAAAAAAATATACTGTAGGAATACAATGGGGCACACCTTAGTGGAAGTCATGTTTTACTTGATATCTATTTTCTCAAGTGGTCAACTTACCAATCTAAGGCTTCACAAAGTTCTTCAATCCAAGATTAGATCCCAAGGTATCGGAGGTCAAACTTAGTATTTGTGGCTGTCAACCTCCCCTTCAAGGGAGGAGCTAGCTTGCTGCTGCCATGGTTGGTTGTCGCATTATAGTGGAATTTGGATCAAGAGATCAAACAATGTCATGATTTATATGGGAATTTAACAATAAAATACTAGGTTTCGTAGAAACCATATATTTGAGAACAATATACAATCAGATCAATTGCCTCAGTCATATGCCGACAAGCAACTTGTCCAAATGTCAACATCTAACAAGTGAATTCTCATATCTCCTTATACCTCTATGGTATGTGCTTCAACCGTCCACCATGAAAGTCAATGAGATGAAGGGACTTGAAACCCGTCGCTTACATGAACGAACGATTTTCTTATATTCGTCACGTCCTCATTAGACTACAATTCACATCATATATATACACGTTGGAGCAATTTACAATACCGTCACTTGTGTTTAGATAGGATTGGATGTCTTTATCTGTACCTACCAAACGGAAGATTTTACGTTACACTCCGACCACACAAGTCACATCTGTATGGTCCTCTCACAAACATGGAGACTTGCCTCCCTCTTCCTCTTCCTCTTCCTCTTCCTCTTCTTCTCTCTAAATTCACCTACGGTCAGGAGAGAAGTTAGGTGAAAATTTTCCTGTGCTAATAAACGATGAAGAAGAAGTAAGTGGACGTGAGAATGATGTGATTAGGAGGGAACAAGCTTGGCACAATGTGCTGTCTAGGATAGTGAGATTTGGGTGTGGTGGGGGTTGTGATATGCATATCTTTTGTGGGACCGTGGGCCTCATGGGGGCCGGGTCCATTTTAGAGGTTTGTTCACGCGATGGCTTGAGTCGGGAATTGGGACACTCCAAAAGCCTATACCAAAGTTGGACAGAGACCTTCGTGGCAGTAATTGATCCCATGCAGAGGACAAAGAAGGTCGGGGGATAAGCCAACGTTCTCGCAAGATGTGAATCCCACTCTTTCGCGTCTTATGGCATGAGCTCTCCTCCGTGAGAACCAACGCGTCTTACCCTTCTTTTTCCTGTGGGAGCAAGTATTCTAGTTGCACCAGAGTGGAGGGGCGCATATATGGAGAACCTCAATATTTAAACGTTAAATGGACTGCATACGTCTCGATTGTACCATATATAATGAAAATGGTGAGCCACAAAGATAGAATAGCCAACAAAAATGGTCGACAAAGTGGTAGGATTATAAACACCTACCTACATCTTTTGTTGATTACGATTAGATTAGAAACATTCTTTGATCAGTTGTAGTAGTCTTACCCATTTTCTTGGCAGCTGGCCTCCCATTTCTCCTAATGACATGTTTAACCTCCCAATAACATCAATTCATGGTCTAACCCCAGAAAAGCAAGTAATGTTATTGCCATTTTAGTATCAGGAATTTTAGTTTCAGGATAATTAACCCAATTGGATTAAGATATTTACTTTCCGGATCCATTGAGTGTCAAAGTAAAGCTTAATGAATTCTCTGGATAGAATGCATAATGAACATCCTAGTCCAACAAACCAACCACTTGGAAGAAAAACCTGTATATGTTTAAGTAATTTCCATGGAGTTAATTTATATTAAAATAAAAAAAATCAATGTATAAATCCAACTTCTTAACCAGAAAAGGACAGAAATCTAACATGCTATTGAGTAGGACTGGAATTCCCTTGCTGTACTTTTCCCATTTCATTTTAAATGAAGAACTAAATTATGAATAGCTGGACTCCACTAAATTGTACATAAAATTAAACGGTGTTGGGCAACAAATAAAGATGTGTTTCTTCTTCATATATGGCAAGAAATTTTAAAATCTGCTTATTATTAAAGATACCCAATCATTTTGGATTTGTGATTTAATGACTGAGTCAAATTGGACAATGAAGAATGAGAAATTTAAGGAATTCATGATTAAATTACTTTAAAAAGAAACCCAATTGGTCTTACCACATCTTGTTCTACTGATTCATTAGTTTCAAGCTTTCAACAATTGTATCCAAAGCTGATCTGTGGTCTCCAATCATTAATAGTTAAAATATATAGCAGTATCATGACTGCAACCGATCGAGAGGCATCAAATATTTCAAAAACACATGTTTTGAGGAAAATGGGATTACAAAGGAATCATCTTAGGAATTATGCAGCTGCAGCTCAAACTTCCTGTCTGCTGCCGGCAAAGACCATTCAAATTCCAACGTTTTACCCGCACTGTTTTCTCATTATTATTACACATCCGAACAAAACCTTGCAGACATGATGCATGACTGGAAAAGAAATTGAAGAATTCCATCAATTGGGTATAGACAGAATCCAAAGCTACAGAAGGGAACAAAAAACCTTCCCATTGTCTTCATCTGAAACCGTGGGCCTAAGAAAACAGAAGAGAGAGTTCCTTGACAATTGATGGAGAATCATTAGGCTGCTAACTAAGTTGACAACTCATTCTATATCTCTATCGTGTCAGGATGGCTTTGTTTGATTGTTTGTGTTAATCGACACATCGTGTCAAGAACGTATTGTTTATTCAAGTTTTAACTACAACGGACGTGAGCTATCGAGCTCTATAGAAATCGACGTGATTCTAATCAACTACTTTTTAACGAAAAATGACTTACGGTCTTGTCTATTCCGTTCAAAGATCCTCTTTTTTTTTTTTTTTTTGAAAACAATTTTTAATATATATTACAATCATAATAAACATTTAATTATATAACCACCACGAAGTGAAATGAATTCTTATAATTTTTTTATACAATTATGAAAAAGTTTTACTACTAAATCAAGTGATTGCAGACTGTTCAAAGATTAATTGACAGGATGTAATCAAAAGTTGTGTTATCATTTTCTACTAGAAATTAGTTATATTGCTATGTAACCAAAAAATTATTTGTTTTCTTTAAAAGAAAGTTCAAAGAGTGAGGCAAGTACTTAAATACTAAAACTAGTCTACTATATACTATCTGTTTAGGAGAAAAAAAGGGATAATGTATCCTAAAAATAGTAATGGATATATTAAAATTCCTCTTTTTCCTCCCTTTTCTGAGTTTATTCTATTTTTTTAACCTCACTATATGAGATCCACCTATTTCACGAATCATTATTTTCAATTCCATTATATGTGACTCATTTATTCCAACAATTGTTTTAATCTCATTATATGGAGTCCACCTATTTTAATAATTATTTGTTTATTTTAATGAATAACTACCTTTTTTGTTTCCTATTCATGTGTATTTTTAAAATTTTCCCTTTTTAAGCTTCACAAAAAAAAAAAATTGTATGTCGTGAGAGAGAGAGAGAGAGAGAGAGTAAGATCTCCCTCTATGGCACTAGTTTTTTGCATTTTTATTTATAATTTTTTTATTTATTATGTTACAATTTATTCTATTGTCATTCCATTATTTGGATTTTTATTCCTAATTTTGTTATTTTACTATGTTTGTTATTTAGATATTTCTATTAGTTTCTCTCTCTAGAATTTTTTTAATATTTCTTCTAAAAAATGGATATTTCATCTCCTCTCTCTATCTCTACTTTATATTATTACAACTCATTTCATTTACCCGTTGTTTACTTCTAAAAATGTTATAAATGATTATAAAACTTACACGAGTGGTCCAACTATACGTATTTTTGACTTCAAACCATTAGTTACACAAGCCTTCTTAATTAACTATTAATAATTAATTTCATATTTCACAACTAATTTCGTTAATTACAACATTTTCATTTTGATTCTAGCTATTTTCCTTAGCTGAATGCACTTTCCAATCGCATATATAGATTGTTCGATCAAATCTTTGGTTCATTATAACCTTTTCTAATATGACATATGTTACATGTTCTATATTTTAATGTTAACCGCAACTGTTAGATAGTGTGTCAAGTTCAGTGTCAGAGTTAAATCTTGTTATGATATGTTAAATGATGGTGGACATAGATTCAAATACATGTACGAAATCTGGGATTGTTGGGTGCCACTTAAAACCAAACTCTTTGCATGGTTAATTCTTTGCAATAAAATCTTGACAAAGGATAATCTACTAAAAAAAGGTTGGTCTGATAATGAAACATATATATTTTGCAATTATACCTGTGAATCTGCCAAGCATCTATTTCTATACTATCCTTTCACGCAGTCCATTTAGAATGTTTTTACTGATGGATGCATATATCATGCTATTCTCTCTATTGAAGATTTATTTGTGATCCCCCATTTGCTGAAATTCGAAACATCTTTTACTGGTTCTCACACTTTTATACAAGTGTTTCTATGGTCTGTTTGGCAGAAGAGAAATAATAGAATTTTCAGGGGCATCCACAGAAATTCCTATATGATTATCAATGATATTACTTCTATGCTTTACTGTTGGATAGATTCTTTGGGCACAGGTTTTAAAAAGAATGAAACTCTGCGCTCTATATCATCCTTCCAGCAAAAGAGGGACTTGGAGTAAGGTTCGATGGCTCCTAACATTCTCCAGCATGAAATGGACTATGATACTGAAACCCCTGCTCTACAGGAGGATAATCCCCAGATTTGATTAACTCTTTGTTAATTGATAATATATCAAACTTCTGAGTTTTGAGCTTCTGTTTTTCAACTCTACTGTGACAATTTTTTTGGTCACCATGTTGTGTAATTCTGATACTGCAATACTCTACAATACTCTGCAATACTCTGAGAAACTTTTACTTAATTTATATAATTGATTACCGTTTACAAAAAGTTCAGTGTCAGAGTGTCTCCAAATTTGAAAACTAAATTGTTAGTTTCGAATCAAATGATGCATACCGGGTCACGAAGTGATGATGCATCTGTATTATTTTAGTCTCTAGCTAGTTGGTATGTGCACAGGAATGGATCGTTGGCCTTTGTCTCCTTCTATGCTCTCCTGAGATGGGTTGATGCATACAGACAGGAATGGATAGCTACAAAATTCTAGGAAACTGGTGGGGAATGAATCCTATAGAGATACTGCTATGTATTATTTTAATCTTATGACGGTCTTTAAAATCTTTCGAAATTTACACATTAGTTTATTAGAGGCAATTCCAAGGACTTGTTTGGTGGAGTTTGTAACAAAATTACACAGACATAATGAAGTGGAACATGCATGATGTTTGATTAATGATTACCCATTCGGAAGCGATTAAGCTATTAAGAAATACTTTTGAGGAACAGCTTACACGGACAAAAAAAAAAAAAAAACAGATTCCCCAAACCGCTCACTGTATATAATCTATAAACTGCTGCAGCAACATCAAACAGAGCAAATACTGCATTAGTGGAGACATACAAAGGTAGGCTTTGATGTTCAATTCAACTCCACTTGCTAGTAATTTCATCAACACCGTGAAAGTCGAACCAACGCCCAAATTGCCCTAAATGAATGCCATCCATTATCTTATATATTCCATCCATTTCATTTATACTACTGCATTGTATAAATTCCACGAAAAAGTGACCCAGTAATAAACTTCAAAATAAACTTAATGTGATGGTATTTTACGGTAATTAATATATATATATATATATATATATATTCTCCAAATTAAATCACTGGTTTTGGAGAAGGAAAGGGCCAAGAGGCAAACTGTAGCAAAACAAGCTGGCGTATCGCTTGGGATAGTGAACTTGTATTTTTGGGGCTACGTGATAATCATGATAACAAGATCTACAACGTGCATCATTTGCCGATGCCAGCGTGCACTTTGAGACTCCGGGGACCACACCCCATCTCCGTCCCAGCTGATACAGATAGACCATGGGATTTTCTTTTGTCATAAACAACAAAAGAAATCTATAGTTGGTGTTATTGGTCGCTGGTGAGACATTGACGTTGATGCCTGTCCTGAGCTGGCCTGAGTTTGAATCTATTATGAATGGTGGTCCTAATGTTTTTTGAAATCAGTAGATATATATTTTTTTTTCTGCGGTCCATGAAATTCTTACCTGAAAGAAAGGTATGAGTTCCATTCTACTTAATCAACTATTATAGTACCTATTATTGATATTATTGGTACCTCTTTAGTGCTGTGAACCTTATTCTTGATCACGTTTAATTATGAACAAATTTGTTGTGGTGAATCTAGATACCTTGTTAGCATTATAAGTTTTTTTTTTCTTCTATTGTTGCTTTTGTATTAGTTTAAATTTACAACAATTTTACTGCCATTTCTCAACGCTTTACTACCACCTCTACACTACCACTATGCGATTTCTCACTTTGCGAAATAGAGAGAGAAAAAGCACATGCATGCATGCATGCTGTTCCCTAATTGTAACACAACACATATTATTTCATTTTTATTTTTATAATTATCATCAAACTCTAACTTAGTCAAATATCAATCTCTTCAAATTCTATTATAATTATCGCAAAAATTAACATTAAAATTTTTAATAGTATGTATGTAAATAAACAATGCCAACAAACTTTTCACAATACTAAATCCTAATCGTGATCTTAAAGGTAAAACTTATTCAAGACAACAAAACAAACATTTATAGAAGACAAATAATAATGAATAAGCATATGTGTGTGTGTGTGTATAAAATCATGGACAATCATAACAACCGCACATGCATGATGTATCAACCATAAAACATAAACAACATTCCAGGACCAAAATGAGGAATCAGTAGAAGTGGACCTGATTATTTTTTTTGCAAATAAAATTAAAAAATGTTTAGCATATTTCAAAGGATCTATAAAGTCACTTATATTTCATCTATTAGAGCATTTAGATTGTGATAGCTACTGCAACTAAAATGATATGGTTGTATGTATGCATGCATCTGCCTGATAGAGATGTTCATTCAAGGAACACATTCCCAATGTTTCTTACAGAGAAAAATGAAAGGCATTCTAAGTGGATACTGTGGGATGGGTATGTTATTAATGCATTTAACTTTATGGTGGATATTCTAGCATTTATAATTGGTCTGACTCGGATCTCATTTTGAAGAATCTCTTACTATGATTGGACTAAAGATTCTGACTTGTCATTGTTTTTCTAAACAAAAGGTCCTATTCGGACAATCTTTTTGTTATCTATTTCTTTGTAAGAGAAATGGGAAATCTGGAAACACATACTATCCTTTAAACAAAGTTCAACTAAAAATGCAATTGATATGCGACTAGGGTGCAGTTGATATGATAATATTAGAATTCTAAAATAAACGAATGTCAATTTTTTAAATGATGTCCTCTCTCCTAAAGTTGGGAGCTTCTGAAAAGAATGGGAAGATCCAAGTTAAGAGCTTTGCACACACAAAAGGAATTGGTCCTCAATAAGTTGGTTGAAAGATAACATTCTAGTTGTTGGCCAACAGGCAAAGCATTATAAGATAAAACATTACTATCATCAAATAAGTACAAATAATTAACGCACAAAGAAAAGTAATCTATGTAAGCATAAGATAAGCTATATAGTTCCTAAATCCTTACAAGATATTCTAAATACTTTTAAATAACGATTGGGAGAAGGAGGGAGAGGTTATGGTGGAGGATTGTGAGAAGATGATGGTGGTGAAGAATAAGTGATGTTAGGGGATTATAACAAACCTTTGTTCTTTTTGCATGAATAAACATGAATTTATCGTTTTTTCAGATTGACAGAATAATTTTATTAATATGTAGATGTTAATATATAGATTTTGTATTTTCATTCTGATTCTATTCTTGTTTATCAAATAGTGGAAAAAAATTATCTACTAATTCCACTCTATATACATTAAATACAAGACTAGAATAAAACTATTTTATTCTATTCTAAAGTTCATTCCATTCCTGTCTATTTTCATTCTAGTATACCAAACATAACATTAAATTCCCCATTAAAGACATAATTGCTAGCAATTTAGATACAATATTGCCTTTCCTAAAAGTTGAGAAGCTCAAAAAAAGTTGTGATTCTTTGCTAGAAATTGTATCATGCCTCTACATTACGTCCATTTCTCTTTAAATGTGTCTTGGATGGGAGATAGGAGAGTGTGGAACATGTAACTTAACAATAAAATCTTAGCAGTGTGGCAGCACCTCCCTATTATGTAGTGAATATAATTTGCACTAGTTCTCACTGACCAACGTATCTTCTTTCCTTTTGCAACTGCTCTAACCATAAACCAAGTACCTAACAACTTTTTTGTAACTTATACTAGAAAAGGATATCAACAAACAAACAATGTTACATTACATTACGTTGGGACATGGAATGATCTGATTGCGCCTGTTTACCAAAGATTAGGTATAATCTGAGAACAAAATATGTGTCAAATTTTCAGTCAAAATTCTAGTTGATTTGAATTAAGGCACAAGGAGCACAAGCTTGCATAAGGGCATGCACCTTGCCGCATTATTCTTTCTGGTTTGTAGGTCCAACTCAAGCTCCAAAATTCCAATGTCAACCAACTGGAATGTCAATATCTAAGCCCCTACATGATGGAAGTAGGACGATGACAAATCTGAGTCACAGTTTAATTGCCCAAGAAATTACCACTCCGCTGTTTGTTTAGCTCAATCTTGCTAAAGAGGAAGACAAATATAAGTCCCTGTTCAATTGCCCAAGCTTGTTGCAACTCTGCCTTGCGTTTAACTGGTTTTCGCTCTCTTCCATACAATGACTGTTCCATCAGAATCAGATGAGGCCAACAAGTTCTCCCCATAATTCCAGGCAACTCCAATAACTGGAGCACCATGTCCCTGTGATGAAATTTTAGTTAATGTTCAAAGAAATTGTAATACCAATAGAAAAAAAGGTAATATTTCTGGGACTTACCTGAAGCTTGTTCACACAAGTGTTCCTTGGTCGAGTAAGATCATAGAAATAGACATTTGAATCTTCACTTCCAGATACTGTATTTGGACCAGATAATGTTGTTAGTATTAGCAGTGACAAAAGCAGAAAATAAGAAAAACTGCATGAACCATATCCTTAATTCATCGTAGGGGTTTAACATGGCATGTATTCAAACTGTATGAACCTATAAATTCCCCTTTCTCTAGGGAAAGAAGTGGGCAGAAAGTAGCACGAATGCTGTGCAGTCGAGGAGATAGTTTGAGGTAGCAACACGGTGTCAAATACCCTCGCGTTTCCAGAGAAACACTGCAGCAAAACCCAAAGAGATTCTCAATCAGATTCATCTACTCATGAGATTATTACAAGAAATGGATCTAATCAGCTACATTACAAATACAAATACCTGAAGAAAGACAAGGTTCCATCTCGTGCACATGAAAGAAGTACAGAACCTTTCACTAATAGAGAGAAAGTACGATACTGTATGGTGGTAATTGGTGCATTGCTCTTAGCACTGCTTCGATGACGATGTGTTTTGGATAATGAGCCTTTATGGGAGTTGACACTGACGGTGTGTATGCACCCCTGGAAAATCAAGTTAACATCAACTCACTCCACTTCATAAGCTCTCACAATAATAACCATCTTAAAAAGGAATTTCATGTTTTACTACGTTTAGATAATTACTTCCGATCAACTCTTGACAAGACTAGATCAAAATTAAATGGACAACCCAAATCCTTCATTGAGGTTATGAATCTAGGCCTTGTTGAAAACTACAGGTTACAGAGGCACTCGAGCACAAAAGCATATCTCACCACAACATAGAATGCAATGATAATAATCACAAACCTCATAAAATTACATGATGTTAACAAACGGCAAACCTGAGCATCACCAGAAAATACAAGTTGCCCAGTATGGTCATTATCGATAGCAGTGATTTCATTCTCAAATTTAGCCTTGTTAATGATCCGACCAGTGCTAAAATTTATTGCCTGCATTGAAATTGCACAGAACGATAAGAATAATGGAAAAATTAAGTATCAGAGAATATTTACAATATAATCATAACCATAGACAAGAACTATAAGAGGTGTCCATTCAGGGCCAGGTATCTGCAGCTATTGACAAATAATATTACATTATCAATCTTATTTACAGAAAAGTATATATTTCACACTAATTTTGCAGACCAAATGAGCAAAAGAGATTTAAGGGCCTGTTAAACATGAATATTGAATCTTTGATTTTAGTTCTGTAGTTTTTAAGTTAAGATGTGCATTTCAACTTCTATGATAAGAAAATAAATGCTTGGATGTAATGTTAAAACCTCCAGACCTACGTCATGAATCCCAGTCCCCACCCACTTCAGCACATCTCCCTTCCTCTTCCCCCCATCCCTTCCTCTCTCTCACTCTCTCTGCATTCATGCAAAATGCACCATTCCAGGTGAGCTCTCTATAGTTCTAACAACCCATTGATGACTTCAGGTTTCCAGTCAAAGATGACCTAATGCTAGTTAAAGTGAGTTTGGATCACGAAGGAGGAGGCAAAGAAGATGGGGAAGAGGGTGCAGAGAAGAAGAGGTGGATAACGCAGAGAAAGGGTGGAGTGTTGGAGACGATCCTACCCTCGTAAAACTGAGGATGTAGGAAAAAATAGGCCCAGCCTCGTTTTCAATGACTGAATTTATGGAATTTAAGGATTTTAAAGAAATTAAACAAAGGATGAAATTCTGTCCAAAGACCTATTTTTTGGTTTATACCGTGGTCTTAAATTCTATGGATATCCCCTGATTCTGTGGAATTATTTGGTAATCCAAACAAGTCCCGAATTTTTTAATTAGAGATTTTTGACTGTTTGTTAAAAATTCTGAAAGCTTTATGGAAAGTAATTGGGAAAATCTCATTTCTTTAAGAAAATGAAGGGAAAAAGACTGGTTACACTGATCTCTTTGCTTGCATTGCCAGCCAGAAGTAAGTTATTGTTCACCTGCAACAAATATGCAAGGTCAATAAAATTGAATGCTAATGAAATAATTTGTTTATTAAGTATAAACTCACATGCATATCTCAATTATAGAATAGCATTCAAGTCTCAGGATAAAGCTAAACTGAATAAAGTCAAATTTGTGTTTTAAGATATCATATCACTTCAGTCATATTTTTGCAGCTTATTCTAGTTCAA
>JAMKQA010015263.1:0-11495 GCA_024699735.1 Posidonia australis
AGGTGCAAACCCAGAATTCTGTGCAGAGACTTTTTACAAAGTAAGTTAACTGCATTGTATGGGAATTATTCTTTTTTAATTTAAATATTAAATGTGCAGTTTTTATTGTCTTAGAGGCTACATATCTCACATTTTGTCTGTTTTCAAATGTTTGAGGGTCATAATTTAAAGTTTTATGCAAATATTTGAACATGCAAATACTGTAGATGTATTGAGGACATTGGACAAGCAGCCACCAGCCAAACCTGATGTTTACATGTGTATAAATATATTTCTGATTCGTTGCACCAGAAATTGCGAATCTTTTTTCTGAAAAGCTAAAGTTTTTTATTTGTTGACCAGGAGCAATTGCAAGATGACCTAGAAAGAGTGGACACTTTATTTGAAAGGGCACGAGAAGTTGGAATTATTGTACAGGTTTGTACATCCATTGTCTATCGTTCTACAAGTATATATGCATTTACCTTTTTATTATAGTTTACTTGGCAAAATTGTATTAGAATAGTCACCTTTTTAGATGTGGTTAACGAATTTCTCATTCTTTACAGCACAGATCCATCAGTGGCAAAGAAATCTCTTCATTAATATTATCAGGCAACTATATTGCAGTTGCTTTGGTTGACAAGTACAAACTAAGGTACCTTTTCCATACAGTTAACGAATTGAATTATTTTTAAAATTTTAAAAATTTATTTGGTTCCTTTTTAGGATGGAAGAAAACTAGATATAGTCCAAAAAGGGAAGATTAAGGTAATTAAGAAATAGAATGTCAAGATGCATCCAACACTTCAACTGTCCCATTCTACTAATATCCTTTGAACATCTGACATTCCATACTCAAACGGGCATTGATAAGAAAATCAGCTATCCAATTGATCATCGTATCCAATCTATATGATCGGCTAGAGTACACTTGACATCCTTATCAGCTAGAGCATCAACAACCATATTTTCATCTTTTCAGACTTGTTGACTGCGACAAATGTGCTGTAATAAGTCTCCAAAATCAGCCCCACCAGGCTTAATAGTGAGGTCAAGCGAGATTGGAAATTCTGTCTAATAGTGTTCTGCCGTTGCTTTTTTGATGCTTTTTGAATTTTTCTGTTCTACTGATGATGAGGGTAACTACCTGACAAACACATAATTCTTAGGGACTTAAACTTGTTCTTGCAGCCATTCCTTGCTGAAGGATGTGTATGTTTCAAGATGCTATGAAGAGCAATTTGATTATATAGGTGAGATATTTTTGGTGTTTCTGTCTGTTTGGTCAAGCTGCTGTCTTGCAGTCTTTATAGTTGCCCAAAAAGCCCACAAGCAATAAATTGCTGGTTTTTTATGGCCGCTAAGTTTCGGCCATATGTTGGGGGTATTTCAAAATCATCAAATTGTAGCATTTTTTGAAAGTATTATTGTCATGTTCCCTTCCAGTTGCAAACCATGTGCTGAATTTAAATATGCAAGAACTAACAAGCGTAGAAATATAAATTACAAATGATAAAATATAAATGTTGAGTCTCTTTCATGGTTACCTGTCTCACAATTGTTATTAGTTGTTGAGGTAGATGATGGTCTGGCAGAGAAGGGTGCAATATTACTTTCATGATTCTGCACATTAGTCATGTAGTTATATCCCGAAGTGCCATAACAGAATGTTGGATCTTGAAATAAACTATGTCAGTATTATTCTGTGTTTTGTGGTTAACCTAAAATTGATTACTGCTTTGATCTCTTTCCTGACAGTAATCAGTGCACCATGAATCTATTCAAGCATGAAGAATTTAAGGGGCAAACTGAAAATTTTCAAGGTGGAATACCCTTTGATTGAGAAAATGACTTTTCAACTAAAACATTGATATCTAAAGTCTCAATAGTGTTTTTCTGAGGGGTCTATGATGCAGAATCTGTTTCTGGCTGGGTAATCTCTTATCAACTAGGAATGACAGCAAATTCAAGGACAGATACACTGATATGATGAACTGCTCAAGGTGAACAAGGAAAGGACTATGCGAGCTAAACCATTAGTGTGTATCTTAATACTTGATCCAACTCTTACAATATCAAAAGTATTACGGAACTCTTTTGATGGGTATCCACTGAGTAATAGTTTTATCCTTAAAGAGTAATAAAGAATTGTAGTAGGCTGGTAACTTATCTAGTGGAACTGAAGACGACACAAATGAGCCTATCCTCATTAGTCATAGGCATCTAAAGCAAAAGAGGTAAATTGAAGGTGTGCTTGAAGTACTACAAAAAGCATATGGTTTAGTTGATGGTTCCTCTTGTATGTTATCTGGTGCATGGGGTTTTACAAGTAACGAATTCATTGGGTTGATGGGTACATTGTTCCTCCTTTTGTAGTTCAAGTAAATGGTACACCTGCAATGTAAATCAACTCTTCTAGTGGGATAAGGTACAGGGACCGTTTTTCCTTTACTTGTCTGTAGTTGTTGTGGCAGTGTTCACGTAGATGGAGGATGAAGAAGCCTGCAGGAAGAGCATTCCAATGGTGATAGGGTGATGCCAGTGTTTAATGTTTGTTTTGTGGATTCTTGGGGGGCAATTAGAAAGGGCTATGAAAAGGTGAATTAGGTTGAAGTCATGCGGCATAAGCACCAAATCCAAAAGTATTAAACTATTAACTTGGCCCTTTTTTTTTAGGGTATTAACTTAGCACTCGCAATTTGAATTTCCAAGGGAAAACACATAACGGGAAAGGCCCAATCTTTGTAGCAATATTGTAGAAAGGATGGACATGAAACACAAGGCATTCAAAAGTATATTGGAGGAATGCACGTGAATGAACTGTACTGTGTATGGATAGAGACCTTGAGCATCCTTGTCATCTGATAAGGGTTTTTTGTAATGTGCATTGTTGACTCACGATTCTCAGCTGAGTCATTCTCTTTTGTCATTTCTCCTAGTGTTGGTCATATTTCAATTTCACAATTGGCTAGTAGCTTACAGTGCTTGGTTTTCTTCAGGACACTATGTTGTCATATGTGGATACGACACGAATACCAAGCTATTTGATATTAGAGATCCGGCAAGCATGAGGTACGTTATCTTCCTGCCTGCAAATCATTTCCCATTGGTAACTTGTTCCTGCCTGAAAATCATTATTGGCAACTGGCAAGAGATATTTCACGCTGGTGGTTCTGCGATATTGATTTCAGTTTGTGTTACATTTTCATAGCTATAAATCACTGAGACGTCAATTATTCCTGACCGCTGTTCCAATCATGTTGCAATGAATCTGCAGAAAGCACGAGAAAATTTCTTTGAAATGCTTTGAAGAAGCACGCAAATCCTTTGGCACTGATGAGGACATTCTTTTGGTAATTTAATATTATTATATGAATAAACAAATGACTTCCACATTCGTAGACATTTTATGTTATAATTCTTATGTTGTACGACTCTGTATGTTCTCCACTCTTTGTCCTACTTTTCAGCTAGTTTTCAGGCACCTAATCATGCAATCAAAAGTCTATTATTTCGCTAGCAAAACTTGCTGATGAACCTGTAGTTCATATTGTTTATTTTTATTTTTCTGAGGATGTCTCTATGTTGTTGGAAATTGGAATGCAGATTTCCTTAAACAGGGGAGACCGTAAAAGCAGAGCCTCGCTTTAGCTGTCAAGCTAGTACAGTGGGATATCTTACGGCAATCTGCACATGTTATTTCTTTGCTGGTTTACAATCTTTCTTTTCGTTAGATATGGTGTATCATATATAATTTGTAGATGGCTTGTACATTGTGTTCTCTCACGTACTGTACCAATCATTACTTTCATGCAACAAACCCATATGTTGCATTGATATTAGTATCGACATCTGTACATTGTACATTATAATGCTATAGTGAGAAGAAATGTTAGTATTGGCTTATGTTCTATGAAGCATAAGTAGACATGCCCTCTAAACCTATTAGTTGCGTTGTTATTTTCTTATGCTTGTGCCGTGTAAAAAGCGGATGCAAGAAAAAATTGACTATTATTTACTCTCAGCAAGTGGCTTAAAGTGTGAAGCTTATTAAGATAGTAACTTGGAAGTTGGGGCTAGAACTCTAGGTAGTGACGGGTATTCCTATAAGAAGCACCAGAACTTATGGAACAACCTGTGAGTTCTTTTGGATCAGATTGCCATGGTTTGAACTTATGATCTACACTAAATGGAGCCTCAGCCATGGTAATCAACGGCCTTTCTTTTGGTAGGGTCCATCAACTTACCGAGGTGGTTTCCGCACCCAATATAACAGCCATCTCGATCCCAATAGGTCCTAAAAGTTCCTTCTTTTTTAGAATCGCTTAATGCTGCAGTCAACATAGATGCAGCAGTAGCACGTCGTTTTTGTACCTTTCTTAAAAAATTTCTAATTTGGTTGGAGACCATGTCGTAGTTGAGAAGGATTTCCAAAATTGAAGAATCACATGAAGTTTACAAGAATTGGATTGAAAAATATTGAACTAAATAAAAACTTGAAGATATAGATCATTTGGTCATGTACTCATGTGAATCTGAAACATGATAATCTTACATGGTAAGAAACTTTCCAAAAAATCTCAAAGAAATATGTTTCTATATTAGCATAAGGTTATGGTCGAATTAAAAAATCACATAAAGTTTCTATGAATTTCATTTGAAAGAGATAAATTAAACTAAAATACAATAGTTACAAATAGTCTGACCATTAGGATGTGAGATACAATCATCTTACAAAGTATAGAAATTTAAAAAAAACAAAAAAAATTGTATCTACATTAACTTACGACTTAGTCAACCAAAATAATCACATAAAACTTCTATGAATTGAATTGTAAAATGCCCAATTAAATAGAAAACTTGTATATAGAGATTGTCTAACCATGTAGATGTGAAATATGATCATCTTACACGACAAGAAATTTCTCAACAAATCACGAAAGAAATTGTAATTACACTAGCACATTGTTTTAGTCAAATTGAATAATCACATAAAGCTTCTAGAAATTAGACTAGAATGATAAAAAAAATTGAAGAATCACATAAAGTGTATCTAAACAAGCAAATTGAAGAATCATATAAAGCTTCTAGGAATTTGATTGAAAAAGGGCGAATAAAATAAAAAAAGTTGTAGATAGAGAGCATATGGTTATGTAGACGTGAAATAAGATGATGTTACATATAATGGAAACTTTCAAAAAAAAAATGTGTATCTTCACTCACCCATAATTTCAATTAAATTGAAGAAAAAAACCCATTATGAATTAGGAAAAAAAATGTTGAATTAAATAAACAATACTTGTATATTGAGATCTTTGGTCATGTGGACATAAAATATAATCATTTTATAAAGCAAGAAAATTTTCAAAAAATCTCAAAAAATATATTTCTACACTAGCACATTGTTTCAGTCAAACTTAAGAATCACATAAAGATTCTACTCTTTGCATTAGAAAAAGATAAATTAAATTAAAATCCGGAAGATACAAAATGTTTGATCATGTGCATGTGAAATAAAATCATCTTAAAAGGAA
Source organism: Posidonia australis (assembly GCA_024699735.1). Classification (NCBI taxonomy): domain Eukaryota; kingdom Viridiplantae; phylum Streptophyta; class Magnoliopsida; order Alismatales; family Posidoniaceae; genus Posidonia; species Posidonia australis. The sequence goes on from JAMKQA010015263.1 coordinate 5,517, forward strand.
TAAAAATTATAAAAAAATAGGAAAATGTGTATCTACACTAACTTACGGTTTTAGCCAAACTAAAGAATCATATAAGAATTGGACCGAAAAGGTCAAGTTATATCCAAAATGAAATAAGAGCATGTTACATACAAACAAAATTTTGAAAAAAATCTTCACAAGTTCACATTTTCAGTCAATTGAACATCATATAAACCTTTTAAAATTAGCAAGAAAAGACCAAAAAATTCAAAAAACATGTGGATTGAGATTATGTCATGTGAACGTGAAATACAATCGTGTTATAGAGGAAGAATGTTTTCAAAAAATCTAAAACAACATGTATGTTCAGTAGTTCATTGTTTTAGTCGAAGTAAAGAATTACATAAAACTTCTACTTATTGAATTGGAAAGGCCAAATAAATTCATAAACTTGTAAATAGAGATAGTGTGGTGATGTGGACGTACATGTTACATAGTAAAAACAAAAAACAAAAAAAATCTAGAAAATGGGTATCAACACTAAGTCACAATCAAACTAAGAATTACATTAGGCTTCTACGAATTTAAGAATTTCATAAAGCTTCTATGAATTAGAATGGAAAGGATAATCATATTATAAATCAACAAATTTAAGAATCCTAAAAAAATATGTATCCACACTAACTCACAGTCTTAGTCAAACTTAAGAATCATAGAAATTTTTTATGATTTGTATTAATGGAAAAAGATGAATTAAATTAAAATCCTGTAGATTGCAAAAAAAAATACTCACCTATAAAAGCGACACATGATTTATGTATTTCTATTGTCTTTATATACAATGTTGTATAATGTATTATTCGATATTATATCCAATAATACAAATCTATGCGTTTGACACATCATTACATGCACTTCTTCGATCATATATTTCGCTTGTATATGTTTGTCGTTCATGCACTTTATTTTTTCAACACCATATTCAAATACATCTCTCTCTTTTTAATATGGCATGGGTGATAGAATATTATATCATAAATCAAATTCATATTAATAATTTATTTGATTTATTTTGATATTAATCCAAGTAAATTATGTTTAATTTCATAATTAGATCAATATTATATTTGTTTTCACACTTGGACATGTTTTGTGATATATTTATCAACACTATATTTGATTTATGTCAAACTTTATACTATTACTAAATCATATATTTTTATCAATATTATATTCAATCATATGTATACTTGATCCCATATTCTCTTTTAATTGATCATGTATTCTCATCGACATCATATTTGATTATACACATATTCGATTTCGCATATTATAGAAAAAAATCTTGTTTACACTTGAGCATGTGTTTTATCGATAATATATTTGATAATATATGTGTTTAATCTGTTATTTTTATCAACATTATGTATGTTAACTACAAGTTAATTACGACATTATATTCGAATATACATGAAAATCATATATTAATTTTGATATTATATTCAAACATACATGATTACATATAAATCTTTTTCCCCATATACCATTGATACATTAATTTTATTATATATTCTCAAAGTTTTCTGTTGATGTGGATGTAAACTACAATCATCTTACAAAGAACAAAAGTTTCCAAAAGAAAGACCAAAAAAATGTATATCTACATTAGCTCACAACTTTTGTCACGAAACCAAATAATTATATAAAGCTTATATGAATTGAGCTAGAAAATGCCGATTTATATAAAAGAAATTGTATATAGAGATAGTGTGGACATTTGGAAGTGAAATATGATCATGTTACCAAGGATCAAATTGTTCAAAAAAAAAAAAGAGTATCTTCACAACTCATGATTCTAATCAAAACGATGAATCACATAAAGTTTCTACGAATTAAACTGGAAAATGTCGAATAAATTCAAAAACTTGTAAAATGTCGAATCACATAAAGTTATAGAACAAGAAATTTGTAAAAATGTAAAAGAAAAAGTGTATCTTTACTAACTCACAGTTTTAATTAAACTAAAGAATGACACAAAGCTTCTATGAGTTGAACTAGAGATACCAAATTAAATAGAAAACTTTGAATATATAGATCATGTGGTCTTGTGGATATGAAATACGATAATCTTATAGAAAACAAAAAAAATCTCAAAAGAATGTATATCTACGTTAACGGGGTGCTTTAGGTAAATTGAAGAATTACATAATTAAAGATTGTATAAATTAGATTGAAAAAGACTAAACTAAATCAAAAACTTGTAAATAGATATTGATTGACCATACAACATGAAATACAATCATCTTACAAGATACGAAAACTTACAGGAAAAAAAAAAACTTGCAATTGGGTCCTAATTCTCTAATTTTCACTTCACTATCTCCCATGAGACCCATGATCTCCTTTACCTCATACACTGAAATATTTCTTTCTCAGTCTTGACAAGAGCACTGAGGGGTGGTAGTTTCTTTCCGTTTTCAACATTGTTAATCAAGTTTCGACACAAAATATACGAGAATCAAGTATACATATGATCGAATAACAGTTTATTAGTTTTTTTTGGTCTTCTTGATGTTTGTCGACGTTAATCTATTCATGCCTTCCATGATTCCATGGAGGAGATTTGAGAGTGTACTTTTTTTGGTTGTTACTGCAATGCTTGATGATGGAGTTCACGTCCACATTGTTGAAAATTTTTCCAATTGAATGTTGTCGCAAAACTTTATAACTCAGTGGCCTCCTAAGTAATGCATTTCTCATCATCAGTCTATCATTAAGTATTTATGTTGGGCTCACTCACTCAACTCATCTCTGCTCTTGCACTTCCACTTCCACTTCCACTGAGAGACAAATAAATGTGCCTGCCCATTGTCTACGACGTAACCATTTAATGGTGGTGGCCGCTTACCACGTACTTCAATAGTTTTCTTGGGCAATGAAGCAAAAGAATGGGATGTTGGTGACGAGATCAGGTAATTAGTGGCTAACCACTATTCAAGGCTTTTGTTATTAGATGCTTCTAATCCACAATAGGAAGGAGTAGTTACCTACAACTACGTCAATCAAAGAATCCAGTTAAATTCGTTAATTCTTTTGATTTAATCCGTTATTTTTAGATATCTATTGAAAAATCATATCCATTACACTCATTAATTCATAAACCATTAACCCAAATTCTTCAGATTGGATCATGGATTAGACATATTATCAAACCTGTTAATTCATTTAGACATATATATATTTTATAGCTTACAAATTTAAAGGAATTCTATACCTATTGTTGACTTAATATTTGGTATGTTTTATGTATGTTGTTCCCTATATGAAATAGCATGAAGGTTTTATACTATTTTAAAGATTATTAATTAACTAATATTGGTCATTTATTTGTATTTTATTACTTTTTACACAAAAAATATATGTATTCAAATGATTCTTAGTTCTTACATATATGGATATTATACAATATATGTTTATATATAAATTGATTTATGGTAACAATTTATCATTTACTTGTGCATTGACTTGTTAAGTCCATTAACCAACCCATAATAGACAATTTAAATGGATTGGATGAGTATACAGGTCAAGTGTGTCAAAAATAGATCATCACTCGATCCATAATCCATTATTTTGAAATAGATTAGGTCATGAGTTGACCACTAACATGGTCCAGTCTAATCCATTTACACATCTAACTATATCGACCACTTGAGTCACATAATCAACTACCATGTTCCTTATGTACTCGATGATATATCATGTGAATTTTGATTTTTTATCTTAAGATTTTATCCTTCCTAACTAATTATCAATTTTGATTAGGAAGGATTGGGTGAGGGGGCGGTTCCCACGGTATTAAAATGAGTGGATCGATGCAGGCATTTTGACAAATTGAGGAAGTGAGAAACTTGTTCTCACAAATGCCGAGAGCATGTACGCATGCATCTTTAGTTATGATGGGTGTGTTGGTTGAAAATTCCCAAGAAGCATTGAGTAATTGTTGAGAAAGTAAGAGATATTTATAATCATTTGATACCTCGATAAATAAGTCTTATATTGGATATTCAGATTATTTGAAAAGGTGAAGTGAGTTGCTGTTAAAGTAATTTAATATAAATACTTTGACCCAAGTTGATAGATGATACTTAGGTTGCTACTTTGACTCAATAGTTTCACCTCCAAATTTACATTGATTCAAAATTACCTCCTAAGAAAGATTGTAATATCCTTAAACATACTTAATATGCATACTTTTGTTTCTACTAAATAATTACAAGATCTTAGGTTATGTAATGATATATATTTAATTAATGTATATTCCACAAAAAAAATATATTTTATGGATAATATACAGATAAGGATGTCATTCACAAAAAAAAACAACAACATTATTTTGAGTATACGATACAAATAAGGATATCATTCAGATATTAAAAATACATATCTATATCCTTACAAAATAGATACAGATACGAAGACAATACAATACGGATAAAGAAACAAATATTATAGAATTAATATCAGAAATTTTTTATATCTAAGACTTAAAATAATTTACCTTTCAAATTATACGGAAACAATAGATTATGCTCTAATAAGTATACGGACAAGAAATACAAATACAAATATCAACTAACTCTGAAAATGATATACACATTTCTATACTTAATATTAGCTCAAGAGAGATAAAGATATCCTGTATCTGTTTACAAGCCTGCTTAGAACAAACACAATACATGAAAAATGTCATCGATTGATTAACCATGTGTAAATAAAATAGACTCAAGAACAATGTTAATTCTATTCTTACTGGAGATAAAACTGTCAGAGCAATCTTACCTCATTGGATTTGGTGGCAATTGGGGGAACATGGCCAATGCACCTTTAAATTTTCTACCCACAGTCAACACCACCCCCACCGTTCCTTCAGCTCTTGGAGTGTGTCAGGAATACTGTTTGGTGTATGTGTGTGTATATATATATATATATATATGCATATGTATATATGTATTATAATATAGAATCAATCACTGCCATTGTCGCCACAATCACAGCTGGTGCGTCAGAAAGAGGTTGACCAAATCCTCACTTTTTTATCTACTGCGATATTGTAATCATCCTCACCAACTCATGGGAACTGAGTAGGGCCCCCAATTAGGTCCCACAGGGTCATTTCCAGCCAAATTACACTACAACTTAAAAGACACACAAGCCCCATTCCCAAAATATCCCTCGGGACCACCCTGATTGGAGTGAAAGCTAGAGGTGGAAATCGGACCTGGTAGCCTAGGCTCACTCCGTATCCAAAAAAATTTTCCCTCGGTCAGGTCCGTCGTGGACCATGGGCCGTGTCGAATCCAAAGGTTAGGCTCGCCAAAGTTCGTTTACTAGGTCCAATTTGACATGTGAAAACAATCTGGACCGGATGGGTCCACCTACCTGCAAATATATATATATATATATATATATATGACGCACATATCTGACACACCATTCTGCAACGGTTATTTAGTCGTTTGCAACGGCAAAATAATATAATCGTTTTCAACGACTATTTAACCGTTGCATATTTCTTCTTTTTTTTAAATCTTAAAATTCACTCCATTTATCCTATAAATATCTCCCTACTCCATTCATATTTTTTTTTACAACTCAATCTTCTCTTTTCTTCTCAACTACAAGTCTACAACTTTCTCCTAACTTTCAAGTGAGATTTTCAAGTGAAGATTTTGCTGTTTGGCTTTGGATTCCGTTTCGTCTTCTACTCTCCAGTCTCCACGCGACACCAACATCAAAATTTCTCTACTTCTAATCACTCCAAATTCTTGACTTCTAATCCCTCCAAATTCTTGACTTCTAATCCCTCCATTTTAGGGTTTTGGTTTTGTGGGTTAAGGGTTTTATTATTTTATATTCATTTTTTATATTAAAATGGAAAATATTGGTAATGTTAGTAGCCATGACTATATCGAGACATGGAAAACGGGCCGGGCCGGTCAAGCCCCGGCCCGCGGC
>JAMKQA010015265.1:0-31857 GCA_024699735.1 Posidonia australis
ATTCTTCATGGTATTAAGCATATATAAGGTAACTTTTTTGAGTCTTTTTGTTTTTAAACATTTATTAAGCATTTTTATGTATTATTTATACTTCGGGATATTTCTATTAGGTCTATCTACTGTATTTTCATGTGATACATATTGAGGAAGTTGATCTAAGTAGTCTAAGATGTAGATTATTACTTACTTTAGCTTATTCAAAAGTTTCAAATCAAAATTCAAAGTTTTTTTACCATTTCCATGGACTTCCATAAATTTACCGCGTTTCCATCGACATTTCCACCGATGTCTGACATGTTTCTTATTTTTGTCGGACCGAAGTCCGACACGAAACCGACATTTGATTCTATGATCCTACCACATCTGCCCTAACCTTTTACAGATGTATGGCTAGAGGGAATTTGTAAACATGTTTGCATATGTTTGTTTCAACTTTCAAGTCCAACAAGGCTTTCCATAATTTTGTGCTACTTATGATTTTAGAAAGTTCAAATCTCAAAGACTTCAAGTATCAATTGATCTTTTCTTATTTGATTCTTTCCCATTAAAATCTAAAGTATTCATTGGTTATTGAGCTTTTGTTTTTCTTTGGTTCTTCATTCCATAGCAAGTACTACAAATTCTTGTACAAAAGTTGCTTTTCATTTTTTGTGATAACGAGGAAAAACAATGATCTAATCTATTATTAGGGCTAAAAGAGTACATATATAGGGTAGTACATTAAGTGGATCCTTAGATGGATATCCAAATACCCTATAAGGTTTAACATAAAACTTAACACTTCCCTTAAGTTGGAGCATATATATCGATCATGTCCAGCTTGTTACAAAGATAACTATAAGTTCTAATACTAACCCCTGAAAACATTAGCACATTGATCAGACGACTTGATATAGGGAGTAGACACGACTCCTTGCATCACTTTCTCACGAACGAAGTGACAGTCCACCTCAATATGTTTGGCGTGTTCATGGAAATAGGATTATTAGCAATGTAAATAGCTGCCTGATTGTCATAATACATGGAAATAGGTGAGGGAGTAGAAAGACCGAAATCAGTCAGAAGCGAGCGAAGCCATATCATCTCGCAAGTAGTGTGGGCCATGGACTTATACTCTACTTCTATACTAAAGCAAGAGACCACATTCTATTTCTTGCTGCGCCATGTAACAAGATTTCCCCCAACATATGTGCAATATCTAGAAGTGGACTTTTTATCTCCTCTATCCCTAGTATAATCAGAGTCTGAATAGGCTTCTATCTGCAGGTGACCATTCTTTTTATAGATCAAACATTTGTCTGGAGTCTTCTTGATGTAGGCCAGCACCCTTAAAACTCCTAGCCAGTGTACCATTCGTGGTCCTTGCATGAACTGACTAAGAACCCCCACAATGTAGGCAATATCAGGTCGAATAACAGTAAGATAAATCAACTTTCCTACCAGTCTCCTGTATCTGCCAACATCCTTTAATGGAGGTGAGGAGCTATCCTAAAAATTCAGACTTTGATCTACAGGGGTAGTCTCAGGCTTGTACCCCAAAAGTCTAGTATCGTGTGAAAGATCCATAGCATACTTTCTCTGTGATAGAATCATCCTGTCTCTACCAAATGTAAACTAAATACCTAGGAAATACTTAGGTCTGCCCATGTCTTTGGTAACAAATTGTTTCTGTAGATAATCTTTTGTCTCCTGAATACCAGTGGTATCACTCCCTGTTATCAGGATATCATCCACATAGACAGCCAACAGGACACAACCATCCTTTGTTTGCCTGTAGAACACAGAGTGATCCACCACACAGTGGCGGAAGCCACAAGTAGATACAATACTGTTAAACTTTTCAAACCAGGCTCATGGACTCTGTTTCAGCCCATAACTTGCTTTCCCAAGTAGATATATTTGATTCTCCCCCTAAGCAACATAACCTAGAGGTTGCTTCATATACACTAGCTCAGACAGATCACCATACATAAATGCATTTTGACGTCTAGTTGGCACAGATTCCAAGAGTTATTTATAGCCACTGACAGAATGACCTTGATGGAATTTAATCTGGCAATAAGAGAGAAGGTCTCAGTGTAATTAATGCCATATTCCTGTGTGAATCCCCTGGCAACCAATCTGACTTTGTATTGGTCCATCGTACCATCTGCATTATACTTTATAGCAAATACCTATCTGCAAGTGACAACATTGGTTTACTTTGGTCTAGATACTAGTGTCCACGTCCCACGAGATCTCAGTGCCTCCATTTCATCATCCATAGCTGCTTTTCATTGAGATACTAGGTTTGCCTCTTGGTAGTTCCTGGGAATGGGCTCAGAAGAGAAAGATAAGGCAAATGCACGAAAGGAAGGATGGAGTCGTTCATAACTCACAAAATGGGATATTGGATGTGCAGTAGATGAAGTACGTGTACCTTTCCTGATGGCAATTGGCAAATCAAGATCAATGGGTGGCAGATCTGCAGAAGATGAAGAGGGATTGGTACTGGGAGGACGTGGTCGTCGTCGATATACCTGTAAGGTGTCAGATACCTCGGTTCCTGCAACAGGAGCATCAATAACATTCATCTCCTCAGTCTCAACCACCGAAGGTAACAGAACATTATCAGAAATAGGAAGAATGCTATCAAAGAAGCTTTGACCCTCAAAAAAGGTAATATCAGCAGAAATAATGTATTTCCTAGTGACAGGAAGATAACAACGATAGCCACGCTGAGTACGAGAATAACTAATAAACACACGTCAAGTAGACTTTGGAGCAAGTTTGTCTAGGTTGGGAGTCAAGTCCTGAATAAAAGCTACACAGCCAAATACCCAAGGAGTGAGAGGAAAGAGATCAACACCAAGATAAAGCCTATGCAATGGAATGTCCTTACCAAGTGGTGTGGACGGCATGCGATTAATGAGGTACACCGCAGTGAGAATAGCATCAAATTACAGATACTTGGAGACATGCATCTCAAACAAGAGAGACCGAGCAACATCAAGAATATGTCGATGCTTACGCTCTGCCACTCCATTTTGTTGGGATATATGAGGACAAGAGGTTTGCTGCAACACACCCAAGGATTCACAGTATTGTCGAAAACTTGTTTGAGTGAACTCTAAAACATTGTCAGTGCGAAAGACTTTGGGATAAATAGAAAACTAACTCTTTATTTCCATGAAAAATTTGTTAACTGTTTCAAATACATCGACTCTATCCTTCAACAAATACACCCAATACACACGAGAAAAATCATCAACAAATACAATATAATATCTATAGCCAGACACTGAAGAAGTTCTGGTTGGACCCCAAACATCACAGTAGACTAAATCAAAAGGACGCTTACTCCTAACTAGACGTAGACCTCTAAAGGTAGCACGATGATTCTTACCTAACACATAAGACTCACACTGAAAAGGTGACACAGACAATCAAGATAGAGCTTGTTGAAGTTTCTGATGAGCAGGATGGCCCAGTCGACAATGCTATGTGAGTGATGAATCAACTGTGGAAGCAAGAGTTGCAATGCCTCGAGGTATCTCATCTTTAACTAACAGGTAAACACCCTGGCCTTTGTCACGTCCCAAACCAATCCCTTTCCCCGTCTACAAATCCTGAAAGGTACAGTGAAAAGGAAAACACGTCATACAACAGTTTAATTGTTTGGTAATATAGCTAATGGATAAAAGATTTACAGGAAATTCTGGTACAAAAAGGACTTTATCTAGGGTTAATTGAGACGTAGCACGAATAGTACCTTCCCCAATTACCTTACAGGTCTGACCATCAGCTATAGAAACAGATCTAATGTCAGTTAATTTAGAAAGGCGAGAATAAAGATCATAACTACTTGTCATGTGAAAGGATGTTCCTGAATTAATGATCTAGGAACTGTCCCTAGAGGCAACTAAAGAGGTGAAAGCAGTGGCATGAGATGCAACGGTAGGTGTTAACTGAGTCTCTTTGTATTGAAGGAACTGTACATACTCCTCCTGAGATAGAGTCATTGATTGAGTACTGGTGGAAGAAGCATCTGTAGACGTCTGAGTCACCTTTGCGGAAGCTTGTGCCTACTCTGACTTATCAAACTTTTCTCAACATCTGTTTGACCTGTGGTTGGTGCGATCACAATGCTCACAGAGGATTCAGCCTCTAGTATCACCTCGTCCTTGGCCTCCTTTACCAGAATTGTGACCGCGACCGCGACGACGACGACGAGCAGCTATAGCAGAATGATCAGCAGTAGGGACAGTAGTAGTAGACACCTGTAGAGACACGTAAGACTCTAGTAAATGTGCTTTCCAGACTCGAAGTAGAATCAGCACCTAAAATCTGGCCTCGTATTTGAGAAGAGATATCCAGATTCAGCCTAGAAAGATAGGCAGCTACAGCAAGCTTCTCTCTGTATCGACGCATGGTAGTAATATCAGAGGTAAGTGGTTGATACAATTCAAGTTCGTCCAGAAGTGCACGAAGCGCTCTAAACTGATCTTAGACTGAATTATCGTCCATCTGTAAGGTAAAGCTCCACTCGTATACCTCAAAAATCTAAGAAATGTTCTTCTCATAACCATACATCTGTTCGAGGGTGTCCTAGATTTTCTTGACTGGACGAAGAACCATAATGCTGCGGGCAACTGTAGGTTCCATACTATTCACCATCCAGGAAACAATGGCTGAGTCATCGGCAAACCAATCTTCATACGTGCTATCCTTTGCATTCGGAGGAGACTGGGTTAGATGCTTGAGTTTGTGGTGTGTAGCTAAAAAGGTCTCAAAACCCTATGACGATAGTAGATAATTCTTTCCATTCGGTTTTTCTGAAGTACTGTTCAAATTCTTAACAAGAGATTCGTGTGAAGTCATAGTTAATGAAGAATTCAGATCTTAAATAAGATTGAAAATCAATAACTGGTGTTTCCAATACTCAAGATGCAGATGGAGAATACAAAGCACAAGCAGTAGTAGTAAAGAAACAAGGAATACGTTAGAGATGCGTAGCGTACAACAGTAGTAGAGCCACCGAATCCTCACCGGTAGTAGTAGAGATCATCTTCTATACTCCGTTTACATACGGATGTGCATAGGGGACAACGGCAAGAGCCGTCACGGGAAGAAGAGGGATTGGCCCCCCTCTAGACTCACCGGACAGGCCTTAAAAGGGCCTGTCGGTGGTGAGGATCACGTACTAGGGCTGGTGGAGCCGCCGAAGGTTGGTCCAAGGGGCCGGCAGCTAGGAGGAAGGTCGCTGGAGGTCAACCGAGCTCCGACAGGGCAAGGAGAAGGCGTCGGAGGCTGGAGCAGGCAAAACCGGCAGTTGCAGTCTCCGATAGGGCAAGGAGGAGGCGTCGGAGGTTGGAGCAAGCGAAACCAGCAGCTGCAGTGGCTTCCTGCAGGTTGTCGGTGAGTTTCTGACAACGAGATGACCGACAATGGTGGCAGTCGACGGCGGAGATGGCCGGCGATGAGTGTCGAGTGTGGAGAGGCTAGGGTTTCTCGCTATGCTCTGATGTCATGTGATAATGGGGAAAAACAATGATCTAATCTATTATTAGGGTTAAAAGAGTACATATATAGGATAGTACATTAAGTGGATCCTTAAATGGATATTCAAATACCTTATAAGGTTTAACATAAGACTTTAACATTTTTCATGTAGACATTTCCCAAATCTAGAATTTCATGCTAGTTGTTCCTTTTGAACTTGAAATGAGATTCGCTTGTACATAAAAATGCTTAAGTTAGAAATTTGACACCAGTTCTCTGAAGCCTTTGTATTACTTACTAGGCAGTTATCACCTTGTTAAGCATTATAGGTTTAAAAAAGGTCTAGAGCCCTGTGGTTTGATGTCTGACCTATTTAATCCTCCAAAAAAGGAGATGAAAATCTCTGGAAAATTATAGTTATATCATGCATTCAAGAATAATTTTCATTTCAACTTGGCTGGTCTAGTGCATCTAATGAACATGGTAGTATTTGTTTTGTTTTTCACTCATAAAATGAGATTTTTTTTTTCCATTTGATGTTTATTCGAGATGCCAAAAGAAATTAAAATTGCTCTTCTTTATGCAGCCACTGGCCCACATTTCCACAGATTTTTATAAAGGGTGAGTTTATTGGAGGATCTGATATCATTCTCAACATGCACCAGGTACGTTACATTGAATGAATTAATCAGAAAATGTGCATATGAATCACATGTTGAGTGAAGTCTTGATCTTGCAATTCTCAACGTTCCTTCTGGTGCAGACTGGTGAACTGAAGGAAAAACTCAAGGACATCGCAGCTAAGACTGCACAAGAAAAGGAATAGTATTGTTTAAAAACGGTGTTGTTGGACTGTGATGTTAAATTGCTTATCATGGTTAGAATCATAAATAAAATTTTCAACAACAGTGAGTTGGATTTGTCAAATACATCTTGTTGTGTTCCTTCATCTGACGGTTGAATAGGGATGGTGTCTCTATTACAATGGAGCAGCTGACTTCATGCCTCAAATTGCCAAGTTGGTCGAGTGAACAGATTAACCATCTTGGTCTACTTTGGACAGGCAGTGTATTGCTGCAATGTGCGAGTCTCCAATGATACCAAGTCGTTCTTCTGATGTCTTCACTCACGTGCTGCTGCTTTTATGTTTGCAAGATCATTGTATGCAAAAAAGAAGAAGGGGGGTTTTATCTGTTTCACAATGTAGGCGCTCTTACGGCATATCTTGCTCGAGTACACCAGCATTATTATTTAACTATTATACATACCTTGTTTCACTCCACCAGTGGATATTTGATTGGAAATGAAACTGCACCGTTGTTACATCGCCGAAAATATAAAAATAGAGTGATATTAAGTGTGAGTACTAATAGCATCTTATTTATTATAGATTGAGAAAAAAAAAAAGGTTCCAATTCAGTTAAGAACTTGGAAACCATGTTAGGCAAGATATTCAGCTAACATCATTTGAAGGGAGAAATGTTTTTTTTTTTTTGGCAGAAGATTGTGGAGGGATGACTCTTATGCCCTTGGAAGCATCATATTGGCCTCTACACTGAAAATGAGTTGTCAGCTCCATTGTTTTCGTGATTTTTTTTATTCGGTTGTTTTCGTGATCTCACCAGTCACCACCCTTCCTTGTATGCTCTTGTCGGACCACCAGAACCTTGCCTTCACTGTTACCAAGACATGAGCACAACCCATGCCTATCACCACCACCACCTCCACTGTATAATCACATTGTCACTGGTCTGATGAGGTCCAGGATTATATATCACCCATAAATGTCTTTTAATTGCAGACAGAAAGTTGCTAGGAGCAACGGGTTAGATTTTGATGGTGGTATGGTTTTCAAATTTACTTTAGTCTGTATATTTTGAACTTATGATCACTTGGTGGTGGTTTTCATAGTCAAGTAAATTTTAATTAATGATATTCATCAATGATGAATTTTGTGGAAGCGAAAAAAACCACTTTTAAAGTACACATTTACAAATCACAAGTCCTAACGCCAACTCCTAAAGTCACAACTGAGCAAGCAAGAACATATGTATGTGCAGGGATATCAGCATAGAATGAAGCCAAGAAAAGATCAACATATTCTCCAAATTTTGCCTTGGCAGCAGTTTGTTTGTACAAATGATTACATAACCATGTAGAACACCTACCTTTTTTAATCTCATTTACTCTAGCTGGAGGCAAACACAATAAATAAACACAATAGCAATCACATGTCTCAAGCCAAAAATTGCTTCAAGTAACATCATACAAGCATTCCATTCAAATCCGTGTCACCAATCGCCATATGGCACTATGAATATAAACGTCCAAGTAGCAATACTAGAGCTACTATCCATTACAAACACAAACATATGTGATCCTAATATGGCATATGTGTAAACATATATTGAAATCTAATTATAGTTATCTATCAGAATAAGATGTAGAATATCTTTCATGTGGTCATCCATCAATGTCCAACATCAGTGTTCAATTCTCCAATTATAAGTGAGAAACGAGTCCCAAGCATGCGGTTAGCCACATGCAAACATCATCCATCTCTGCAGGTACTGTATAGTGCCCAAGCCTGCAGTCCCAATTATTATTCTGTAAGAATGATGAACTGAAAACATAATAATTCAGGAAGAGAATAAGATGATGTTTAGATACCCATTGCATTGGCACTGTATAATCACTCTACATTGTCACTGGTTTGATAAGGTCCAGGATTATATAAGACCTATAAATGTCTTCTAATTGCAGACAGAAAGTTGCGAGGAGCAACTGTTTAGATGATGAATTTTGTGGAAGCGAAAAAATCACTTTTACAGTACACATTTACAAATCACAGGTCCTAACGCAGACTCCAACAGTCACAACTGAGGAAGCAAGAACGTCTGTATGTGCAGGATATCAGCATAGAATGAAGCCAAGAAAAGATCAACATGTTATCCAAATTTTGCGTTGGCAGCAGTTTGTTTGTACAAATGACTACATACCCGTGTAGAACACCTACTTTTTTTAATCATATACTCTAGCTGAAGGCAAACACTATAAATAAACACAATAGCAATCACATGTCTCAAGCCAAAAATTGCTTCAAGTAACATTATGCAAGCATTCCATTCAAATCCGTATCGCCAATCACCATATTGCACTATGAATATAAATGTCCAAGCAGCAATACTAGAGTCAACCATCCATTACAAACACAAACATATGTGATCCTAATACGGCATATACGTAAACACCATATATTGAAATCTAATTATAGTTATCTATCAGAATAAGACATAGAATATCTTTCATCTGGTCCCGTCAATGTCCAAAATCAGAGTTCAATTCTCCAATTATGAGCGAGAAACATCGAGTCCCAAGCGTGTGGTTAGCCATTTGCAAACATCATCCATCTCTGCAGGTACTGTATAGTGCCCAAGCCTGCACTTCCAATTATTATTCTGTAAGAATGATGAACCGAAAACATAATAATTCAGGAAGAGAACAAGATGATGTTTAGATACCCATTGTAGGTTTTAAATGTAAGATTCCTGAATCCCGTCGAACTCAAAACCTGTGCAGATTTTTCCCCATGTTTGTAGAGAACCACATCATCCCCTGAAATGGCAGAAGAAACATCAGTTTTATCCAATGATGAAGAAAAATAAGATGTTTTTTTGAAAACGAAGAAAAATAAGGTATTAAACAAATGAAAATGTTATTAAAATAATGCCAAAGGCTAATATTGTACATAAACAGAACATTATACCTCTTCCATGACAAAGCAAGAGTGGCAAAGAGGCAGCACGTCTTGCAGCATCCTGTGACCCTTCCAGCTTGCTCCTAAGGCTCCTAGAAGAGGGAAAGCATCATATATAAATATGCATGTTTGAAATTGAAAAGAAAAGCATGGGCATAAGCCTATAGTGTAAAAGAAATAAATTAGATCTATGTAACCTGAGACATGGAAGCCAGCCACTCAGACCTATAGCTGCACTGATGTATATTGGGTAGGGATTGGTATTTGCATATTTCCCTTGGGCACAACAAGTGGCAGAATAAAGGGCAGTTGCAGCACCCATGCTGAACCCACCAATACCAAGTTTTACTACAAAAAGACATTGGACAAACATGAATTACAAATCAAATATGATGTTTAGTCGCCATTTTTATTTATGATGGGAAACTAGCATGTTTCTGAAAAATATCCATGAAAGAAGAATATGACAAGAAACATGCTTGTTTCTGAAAAAATCTATTGAAGAAGATTATGATGGGAATCCATTTAGAGACATACTGCCTGCAGGTTCAGCTGAAAGTAGGTTTGCAACATGTGCTGCTGAAGCGTCCAAGCCTTCCACGTCATCTGGACTATCTTCTGAAAGTTCCCCTACATCAAACCCTGAAGAAGATGCGTGATATTTATGCTAATCATATAATACAGGAGATCTCCAAGAGAAACCTTCCAAATTAGCACTGTAGGAAATCCCTGTTGTAACATTGTGTTGATTGTCATCCTCCTAGGAAATATGAAGATGTTGAGTAACCTTACATGCAGTACAAGGGAATCCTCCAAACATTGCTACGGGTCGAGTGGGTGCTGTGGGGCATATCCATTTGATCTGTGTTCAGATAGCAAAAGAAAATGAGCTACCAATACGTCAAAACTAGAACAACTTCCACCATCTAAAACAGATTCATGCACTTACACTTGGGAGAGGAAGAGTCTCCAACAGTTGGGACCAGCTGCAGAAGAGAAATCAGAAACAAATAGATCAGGGCTCCTATGCTTGGAATTTTTCCCACAGCTTAATATCTTTACATCAGAGAAAAGCATGTGTTTAATATTAATGAAGGTTCCATGAGGACCAAGTAGTGAGAACATTGTTTTGTAACATAAGTCTTTCTCGTAATGTTTAGCAAAACTATAGCACGTCATTAAGGTGGTACCAATTGCTAAGTCACCAGTTCATCAATAAAGTAAAGAAAAGAATTGCTCCAGAAGGTCTAGATAGAGACAATTAACGGATGCAGTCATTTTTAATGCCTTTCCGTATGTTCTCCATTAGCAAGCTATTCATGGATGTCCTAATCCATGCATGACAATATAATATTAGAAAAAGATATTGACAGAGAGGAAGTACTAGATTCCACTTTCCTAAGCCTATGGTGGGAGGGCCCTCTCTTATCAAATCAGTTTTGGTGACAGTCTTGCAGGAAGCAGTGATACTTACAAAAATGGCTAATGACCATGACATATATCAAATTCTAACACCTGGTTAGTTGACAGTTACTATTGTGATTTTTTCCTGTTTGTGCAACAAAAGTGCCAACAATCCCATGAAAGTAATACATGTTCAAGAGGGAACAAAGAATAAAAGATTTAAAAGACTGATTGTAGGTGGACTACATTTGTTATCATGTTTAGGTTAAACAAAGAATAATGAATTCCCAGTAGCATTATTCTAGGCAAATGCTTTAAAGGGGGAAAGGGCCATATTGATCATGTTTTGAATAAAGCTGGAATGAAGAAAATAAACTACTAGCAACCTGACAATTTTCTTGTGCATTGTGATTTGTGAAGCATGATATTTCCAAGTTTAACACAAGTCATAAGAAAAACACCATGACAGTTCATGTTCTTTGTCATTCTCTTACTTATTTTTGGAATCAAAAATGAAATCAGTAAGTAAAGAAGCTAGAAAAGTGAGCACCAGAATGTATATTAACTCTTTTCGGCAAACAGAAGACGATATAAATTCTTTATCCTCAGTTGCAGATGAATTTTTTTTTAACTGGACTGTTTTTAAGCTCTGAAGTCCCAAAAATATGAGCATAAAACGATAACTCGTGTAATAGTAAACAACCGATATAAGAAGGGTTGATAACCAGAACACCTGACATTAGCAAAAAGAACAAATAATATATACCTTGATCCATTGTCACCTAAGCCATGAAGCCAAACAATAGTGGCCTGATGCCTCCCCTTAGGTCGAACAACATGGGTCCTCCCATAATCAAAACTTCTTCTACCTCTAGCACCTATACTCAATCCAAATATCCACATCAAGGGATGTCAAGGATAAAACACTAACTAACCCACATACCCACATCAAGGAGAATAGGAACACAGCAAACATGATAAAATCCAGATATAAATGACCATTCTGGTGAACTTAACGTATACGTGTGGCAACATAAAATGATTAAAAAGAGCACGAGAAAATGAGGGGAAAAAATGGTGGTAACGAACCAGAGGCCAAAGAACTGCTCCCATAGCTCATCTTGACAATACCAAGTGTCTTGTTCAACCAACACCCTTGCAATGACTGCTGCTGGAAAGAAGCTCGAGTGCAATAGACTAGTACCCAGTCCACCACCTATATATAGGAATTCGTGAATGATGGAATATAAGAATAAAACCATGAATCTGAATCCCACTAACCCACTGCTTACAGCAGCAATAAGCTTCCGGAAAGGCCTATTAGCTAAAGAGAAGCAGTAAAGAACAGCACTCAAAGAGGATTGATAGAGGGGAGATAAAAAGAATGGGGACTTTCTTGAGGTAGAGAATCTGTCAAACCATTTACATGCATGAGCCCATGAAAAACACAAGACGATAGAAAATTAATGGAGGAAAGAAAGCTGTTTTGAACTTGCATAAGGGAATCAAATGCTTGTAGGCAGTGGAGATAAAAAGGCACCAAGCCACCAAATACAACCCAAGAATAACTTTCAGTAATCAAAATCTTGTCTTCGACAGGAAAAGAGTGAAACAAACAAAGAAATATTATTATAAAGAAAGAAAACAATGGGTTGGGTGGCGAAATAAGGGATGGGCATGAAGTTATATTGACACAGAAAAAAAAAAGGATAAAAATGAGAAGTGGGTTTACTTTCTGACACCAACCTGAAAATGTGGGGCAGCAGCAACCGCGAATGCATATAATCATTTCTCCACATATTCTGCATGTTTTGCTTGCTCTGTTGTCGATGTAGTGATGGCTGTCTTTGTTCATATGTTCATATGTTCAAGTGCGTTGGGAAGAGCTATCATCATACAAGAGTTGATAAACATCTAAATCACTTGCCCAGCTGAAGAAAATCATCCAGCAGGTGCCACCTCGTGGCATCAAAATTCCCCAAATGCCCCTGTTCAGGAGGCAGCTGAACTACTTCTCTGCTCAAGTTTCCCAAACTACTGTGCTTCTAATAAATGCTGATTTGAAATTTCCATGTGGCTGTTAACTTGTTATTCCAGAAAATATGTGGGCATTTCCTTCCTAATAACTATGCTTGCTCAGGGAGCATAACATGGATGCAGTCGGTGACCATGGATATAAATGCCAGGAATGAGGAATCTCCTTGGAATTTCTGGAAGCTACTCCATCGTAGGGTTGACAAAGAAAAGGAAAGGCCAGGAATTTGATGCTTAGTATACTGTGAGAACTTAATAAGAGCTAAATTACCACTCCTAACAGTTTGGCTATTACCTATGATGAGATTGATGACAAGATTGTTTGTTTTAAAATAACTGCTGAAGTGCATGATAAGGAGCTACATATCCACTATATTTTGCGTTTTGTTATTGTTTTCCAATTTAATGGAGAGTAATTAATAAAGAAACTGATGGTCTTTTTCGTACTGCTGTATCTTGTTATGATGCAAAGCAAGGAATAAATACGCCAGCAGTAGACACATTTCAAGAGACTAGTGACACAGAATGTTTAACATGATGCACCAGGCATGTTCGCATAGAATAAAAAAGATGTCACCAAAAATCAAGTTCTGTCCAGAATGATTAATCTGAGGCAAAACAGGACTTCTCCAAGAGAGTGAGAATTGTGCTCGACTTTCTTCTTTGCAATCGAATTGTGCTTTTCATCCCTAAAAAAGGAGAGCATGCAAAAGAAGGGTGGAAGATGGTGACAACGACGATCATAATGATATCGCTTTGTGCCAAAACACAACTAATACGAGGTTATTCGAAAGTGACATCCACATCTCGCAAATGTGTGTTGGATATTTAATGAAAGAGATTTAAGTAGAAGTACTCTTAGCAAAACATAGGTATATAGAAAGAGAAGAATGAGGCAGCAGATACAGTGAATACAATATTCCAGTTTATGTTTTTGAAGAAAGCAGAGATGATTTGCAGAACTCTTCCTTCACATAAAGAACTTTAAGAAAGTGGTGGGCAGAACGATGCAAAAGTCCTGGCTTTTTACGTAAATAGAAAAGAAAAGGTAGGAGAAAATAAACAAACAAGGTCAACCATCCAAACCTTCTATTCTATCTCTTTACCCAAGTTGAAACTTTGCAAGCTTTAAACTGCTAGCTCTTCTTCCTACAGAGGGAATTGATGACAACTGAAAATTCCCCACTTTCTGATAAAATATTTATAGAGGATGAAACCTTCTGAACTTTGTCAAACAAGTTGGCAATTTGAGCTTCAAGCATGAAGGCTTTTATGAGCTGTACTTAAGTTGATGAACAAAGGCGACTTTCTTGTGTTGCAGGAATCAGAATGTTTTAGTAGCTAGAAAACTGTGTCAAGAGCCTAGTGTTTTTTTTTTCTTCCAATCATGGGAAGGAATTCTTCCTCAAATTGGACCTGTACATCTCGCCAAAAGCAGTTCATATATGCTTCGCATGCAAAATAAAATGAGAAAAGGACCTTTAAAAGAAATCCAAAAGTTGTTTTCGTTTAATCAACATGATTTTCACTCAAATCAACTGTTATGATACAGTTGACTAAAGAAAGTGGAACTCACACCTCCCTCTCAGATTCGAATCTCATAGACCGTAGAAAGAAAAAATATATATCTACTAATTTCAAAAAAAAAACATGATTTTCAATGGATATCACTCTACTGCAAGAAAACAATGTGTACACAACCTCCACAACAAGACGTGAGGCTTTCACAAAAAAACCACAAATGTGAATATCATTTCCCTTCCCATCAATGCACCATCTTTCCCTTTCAATCTATCACAAAATGGAATCAAATACAACTGTTATTCGACACCTTTTACATTGTGGATGGGGGGAGTTTAACACATCAATCAACAAGGCACCAACCATATGCTGATTCCCAACATTTTCAACAACCATTGGCCTTTTCTGCCACCGAAGCAAATTGTACATCGAATAGGTGGTAAGACAGTTGTAAAGTTCACATCTATAATACCTGCTAATAATCAGAACCCACAAGAACATAACACTTGAAAGATTATAAAAGAAGGTACTATCAAATGTTATTAGGAAGAAAGGCAAAAGTACACCACAAATAAAACACAAACCATAGCAATATACTAATAACAGGATGTTTCTAAGTCTACATAGTTCCCACCATCTTCACTGAGAAAGAACAACAATAATTATGAAAGAATGAAATGCAAATTTCTCCCAGGCAAGAAGTAAAAGGTCATGTTCACACAATAAAGTACTCTAAAAGATAATAACAGCTAGGCAGCACCAAAATAATAATAGCCATGTTCTCATTTCTCCTGAATAAAAATGATCAGAAGCACTTCCTGTGCACAATTGAGGGGCCAGATTCATCATACTCAGCCTTCGAGATCCACATCTGCACTCACATTTTTGTCCATAAGTTAAATAACGTGAAAGGAAAGTTTTAACCAAATAAATGAGACAAAAAGTAAACATTTTCAGTGACATCTACCTGCTGGAATGTGCTGAGAGACGCCAAGATCGATCCTCCAATCCACACACTGTACTTTCTCTCCGGTGGTGCTACAACTT
Source organism: Posidonia australis (assembly GCA_024699735.1). NCBI lineage: Eukaryota > Viridiplantae > Streptophyta > Magnoliopsida > Alismatales > Posidoniaceae > Posidonia > Posidonia australis. The sequence continues at coordinate 15,245 of JAMKQA010015265.1, forward strand.
TGATCTTCATGCTACTTGGTGCAAGGGCCGTGATTTCCTTGCTCATTCTGTCAGCAATACCAGGGAACATGGTGGATCCACCACTCAACACTATATTTCCATACAGATCCTTTCTAATATCTACGTCACACTTCATGATGGAATTGTAGGTAGTTTCGTGAATGCCAGCAGCTTCCATTCCAATCATGGATGGCTGGAAAAGGACCTCTGGGCAACGGAAACGCTCAGCACCAATAGTAATGACTTGACCATCAGGCAACTCATAGCTCTTCTCAACAGAACTGCTGCTCTTTGCAGTCTCCAGCTCCTGTTCATAATCAAGAGCAATGTAGGCCAGCTTCTCCTTCATATCTCTAACAATTTCCCGCTCTGCTGTGGTGGTGAAAGAGTAACCACGCTCAGTAAGAATCTTCATGAGTGCATCTGTCAGGTCACGCCCTGCAAGATCAAGACGAAGGATTGCATGTGGGAGTGCATATCCTTCATAGATGGGGACTGTATGGCTGACACCATCACCTGAGTCGAGCACAATACCTACAAAAGCACATGGGCAGAAGCAAACAATTAAGGACTGTAAAGGATCAACAGAGAAGACCCAAGACAAATTTGTTTGTGCCAATTTAGAATCGAACAGAAGAAGACAAGGGAACAGCAGAAACAACAGTCAAGTTTCAATGCTTGCTGGACTTGCCATAGGATAAATATGCATTTATTAGTAGATAACAATCATGACATAAATTGGGGTAAGAGATTGATAATAAGCATGAAAAATCATCACCTTTTTAATTACCACAATATGCCCAATTTTCAACACAAAATTCATACATTTCATCTTGTTTGTTTGGACTGATGTCAAGTTCTACAAAAACAACAGAAGAAAAATCTCTAGAATATAAAACTTATATATTGTCATAAAAAAAGGGTAATGAAACTACCTAACTAACAGATAGACATGGTTATGTTTCCAAAGACACTGATTTTGTTCAAGTCCCAACATCTTTATTTGTGTACCAAACAAATTTTGTGTAAGCAAAACCTTCTGCCTCTCCTCTTCTGTTCATGGTTACTTTCTTGGTCATTATTGTCAAGGGCAAACCTCTACTGAAAATAACAAAATAAAGATCCTGAATGCAACATTTATACTCTAAATAACATCTGTAGATCTTAAATAAATTTCTCACTTACGATCATTTAATATTATAATCTATCTCATGACATCAGCAAGAATCAGCTATGTCCATTAAAAGGAGATGGACAAGCAAATCTGCTTCTTGTTTCTGAAAAGAAATATCAATCCCTGCTTGACATAATTACACTAATATTCGTCTGATATCTTACCAAACTTACATTTGTTCCCATAAAATTAAATTTGGTTTTATACCATAGACAATGGTATTGTCTTGCTTACCAGTTGTGCGACCACTGGCATACAGAGATAGAACGGCCTGGATGGCAACATACATAGCAGGTGCATTGAATGTCTCAAACATGATTTGAGTCATCTTCTCACGATTAGCCTTGGGATTGAGAGGTGCCTCAGTAAGGAGAACAGGATGCTCTTCTGGAGCAACACGCAGCTCATTGTAGAAAGTGTGATGCCAAATCTTTTCCATGTCATCCCAATTGCTCACAATACCATGCTCAATAGGGTATTTCAGAGTTAAAATACCACGTTTTGACTGGGCCTCATCACCAACATATGCATCTTTCTGGCCCATGCCAACCATCACACCAGTATGACGAGGACGACCCACAATGCTAGGGAAGACAGCTCTTGGAGCATCATCACCAGCAAATCCAGCCTGGAAAAAATATTCAAGTTATAGATTACAAACTCCTACATGCAAATGGTAAGCATGTGATGCTCAGATGAGGAGCACTTATTATTTTATACGAAACTAAAGGTGCTGAAATCTAAACAAGCTTTTTATGTAAACATGTAACAAATGTACAGAAAAAGCAAAACCATTTTTCATGCGGTTCAACCACTATGAGAAAATAACAAACTAAGAAGGTAGTGATTCCAGGATTAATACCTTGACCATTCCAGTTCCGTTGTCACACACAAGAGGTTGGATATCCTCCGCATCAGCCATTTTTTATCCCTGCCCAGAAAGGTAATTAATTTCGTACTTCTGAAAAGATATGTTACTTTCATGTGCAAAATTATCCACTAAATGTGTATAGCATCTTACGAAATCCAAAATGTATATTCCAATAGACCTGTAGGAAAAAAGATGAAAATGTTGATATCTAATACTTGCCTATTAAAAAAATACGCTTAGACTAGTCATGAAAACATTATAACAAATTTATTCTATTACAAAGCTTAATTTGTGCTATAAGTTAAAAGAGATTGGCTTTTTTGTGGCAGCACATCATTTGCAATAAATTGGTAGGAAACCAGCACTTGTTGATCCCTATTCTTATAGGACCCACTGACACTAGCTTGGTTGACCAAAGTATATACATGAGTTTCTCACTTGATCTGACAAAAACAAGTGAAGCAAACAAGGGAATAATTGTGTCCAGCACTTCAGCTCATTTGCATAATGAGAGACTAAAAGCAAGGCACGAGCTCTATTTGATATGGGAAAAGCAAGCAAATGAGCCTTTTATCAAGCAAGCCATAAATGATTTGGCAATTTGCAAGCAAGGAAGTTTAATTATATTCCTGAAATATGAACGTGATAATGAACCATGAAGAAGGCCAAGAATATAAAACAGCCAACTTAACATCAAAAAGAAATCACTCAAGAATATGCTCGTGCAGGATATGATACATCAAGGGCAACCAAAAAACACATGCGAATGAGATTGGTGTGATCATGATTATGGTTAAATAGTGAAATTATAAGATATACAGAATAATGGAGCATATAGCACGAAATTCATGAAAAACAAATGCACCAGCCAACAAACAAATGTAATGTTTGACATCAACCCAACAATGTTCAAAACATTTGTGAAGAAAAATGACACTAAATAAGATAATTTAAAGAGAACAACTATAATCTATAGACCAGGTGTCTCACTTATATACAGCACATCACAAAGAAATCATCCTCCCACCGTTTCTAATTCATGATTGAGAGATCAAACCATTAAAATTAAAGTTTTCAACCAAAACAGTGCAACAGGCAATGTAGAATGCATGTGCAACGGTTTAATAATCAGCCGGCGATGTACACGAGGAACAAAAAACTAGATTAAGAACCCACACACAACCAAAACACAAGACAATTCCAGAGGACGTAGTAAAGTTCATCCGCTGCAACTTGTGAACGCAGCCGATCTCCCCACCCACCAGACGCCAATACCAGCCAGCATCCGAATTCGACATGAAATTCCATTTAATGATTCTCCCTCGCACATCTTGCACGGATCAACACGAGTCTTCTTCAGCCACCGGCAACAAACCCCCACGTCGGAAGCCGCATCATCAGAAGATGGAACAGACACTCCACAGATCAAGCCCATGACGAGCCAGACCAGATCTGCTCCAAACAAATCCATCTCGGGAAAAAAAAACGTCGAAACTTTCCGACAAAAACCATAGAAAAACACCCATCAAACCACAGATCAAGCACGCCAATACCATTTCTAGCGATCTACACTTACTCCCTAGTGCAGATACACGTACTAACCGCAGATCGCTAGATCGAGAGATCGAGAGAGAGAGAGCAATTATACCTTTTGGAAACCCTAGATTTGGAGGTGCGAAGCGGATCTGCGGTGCCTGCTGCTGGTGGTGGTGCCTCTGCTCACCAGCCCCTTCCCTTCTTCCTCTTCGTCTTATATTCTTATATGGTTGGCTTTTTCCTCTTCTTTTTTATTATTATTTCTGGGTTTTGGTTTTATTGATTTTGGAGAGAAAATTGATAATATTAGAAATGGGTATGGGGGTGGTAATATATGAGGGCCACTCCCTTTTTAGGCGTGTTCCTTTCCCTTTTAAGGACAAATTATTGGTAGGTCCACGTTGTATCTCTATTAGGGATTACATTCCAAAGTGATGCCTAAAAAAAAAAAATTGAGGCATGGGTATGGCGTTATTGTTCAAAGTGTATGATTATATACATATGGTAAGTCATTTTATGTTAGGTCTTCCAGAATGTAATTAGTGAACTTGTATTAATAAATGTGTACATTTGTTGCTAAATATTGGTATATCGTCTGCTTGGAAGGAAAAAGAAAAAGAAAAAGAAAAAAAAAAACAGTGACGTTGTTTTTCATCAATTTCCATGGAACTGGGAGATTGGAGAAAAGGATTTGATCATTTTTCTATTATTATATTGGAAAGATAAGTGGATTAAAACAACACTGACAGACTTAGAAATAAAAATGTTAATATGGGTTGATCTACCTTTAGTTAAAGGTCCGTTTCTACTCATATACTAAAAAATAGAGAGAAAATGAAACCGAAGTTGAAGTAAAGTAGAGCCAAGTAGAGGAAGAATACATAATAATTAATAGACGACGTTGACCGTTCTTTGTATTCTGTACTTGTCACTGGATTCAAAACGAAAATGACGTTAAGTAAGAGAGTTGCCAATCAACATATTAAATAAAAAAGAAAAGCTCACAAAAACAAGGTGCGCCTGATTCTAATTTTTCCAATAATATCACAGTTTGTTTGTTTTTGTTTTTTTTGCCTCGTACATTAAATAATAAAAAAGAAGAAGAGGGATGGAAATGTGAAACCTGTAAAGGTCACCCACGCGAACCGGTCAGAGAGGAACGTGTGGGGCAGCCCACAACTGTGCTGGCTCTCTCTGTTTACCCTTTCATCTCCCTACTGATTGTGGGCTGTAGTGGGCCACGTGTTTGCTGTTTCCTTCCCACTGTCCCCTTTCTTTTTAATCGGCCGCCCCTTTTAATCCACCATATATGAACGTGGTTGCATGATTGAGCACTTTGTACATTTATTTATTATTTATTTCTTTTTGAAATAAGTGGTGGTCGATTTATCATTGCATTATCGACTCAGAAATCGATATTTAGTTTTCTTTTAATGGAAATTGTATTACTTGATTGACGCCGCCCGTCACACGTACTAGTATGTGGTACATACAAGTCCTGTACATAAACGATCTTGTGGGGGTACAAAACGCCTGCACAATGAGTGCCCATGGAATTAAGGAGCAAAAGGGTGAAGACAGAGGATAAGGAAGATACCAGTATAACACGAATCAGTTTATAATTTCACTGCTTACTATCCAAATATGATAGAAACTCTGACCACTCTCATCCACCAATTATCAATTTTAGATATGACCAGTGATCATCAAAATCCTTCGCCAGGGTACATCCGTGACCACATCTAGATGATCAGAAACTTGTATGATCCATAACCTGCGGACCACTCATTGTAAGTAGCGCACTAGTTTATAAACTTCAAAGCAAGGTGTTAGAGAACCATAAGTTTCAGTCGTGACCAGAATTTCCACTGAAAGAGTCTCTCAAGAAAACAACAGAGTAAATCCGTTATAGCCATCAAATTATTGCAGATTGAGTTGATAAGCCAAAAGAATCTCAGGCTTAGTATGCCAAAAAAAAAATCACCCATGGTAACATTGTTGGGCCAGGAAATGGAAATTGACAAAACAACAAGGAACAAATACAATGTCCTAACTCGTTTGCAGTGGCTAAACACTGTATCAGAAGCCAGCCTGGTCTCACCGTTTCTTATTCTAGACAAGAAGATCAGAGCTCGCCTCAATGGTCATCTTTGTCACCGTGTCCATCAGGAGATCCTCCAGCACCAACCACTTCCAACTGCAAAACAATCAGGCATGAATTATAGGAAGAACTCAAAGACTAAATGTAGCGTGAGGATGACAACGTGAGACTGGACCATTCTACTCATCAGTCAATTTCTTTGTGAATGATCAAGTATCCTGGAGGACTACAGTACAGCTAAAATTACCATAAAACACTGGGAGCAAACTGGGCACTCATGTGGCTTGTCTTTCTCCAGCCAAAACCAGACAACATCATGCTCATCCTCTGTTAAGATAACAAAGCATTTAAATTTGCACACATGCTTCCAGCACAAAGATCAACTAACCGACTAAATTGCAAATGAATGGTGAACATAACTTACCACCCTCACCACCAGGGCAACCAACTATTCTCTTGTTAAAATGGGATTGGATAATAGCAGGGGCCTCCTACAAGAGAAAAAAAAAAATGGAAAAATGAGTATCATAACTCATAACAAAAGACACATGTTACGTGTATAAAAGAATGAGTAAACATGTAAGTATGACAGGAGTCTGTGGTGTAAAAAAATGTCGTGCCATCTGGATACCAATTCCAACACTCAAATTGCAGTGAAATTAATTGCTCTTGATCCAAACACTAAGCATAGGAGTCATAAAACTGTTGACTCAAAATATAACTATACACATAGCAAAGTTTAGATGATACTCCTACCAAGCAATCTCCACTTAACCCTTAAACATACCGCATCAAACACCATCAACCCTTTCAACAGAAATTTCAGTGGTACATTTGATAACCACTTGTTATAAATAATGTTACCACATATACAAGTGGTAAATGCAATTGCCACAACTTCCATGTAACGTAAATGCAATTGTACATGGATCTTCGTTGAGGATCTCTTTGACTTGCTTTCCAACAACTAGAGTGAAATGGTGTGCACTCATTTGTGATCATGTGGGACAACCTCTCATCTGATGATCTGATCCAAAAGTAGGTTTACCAGAGTTGTTGCTTTGCTTACAAGAGTTTTAAAAAATTACCTTCTCATGACTGTTATGATATCACCAATCCCAAAAAGTGCTTTAAGTAATAACTAACCCAGGTGAGTTTGCACTTAAAATGATTTCCCAAAAATCTAGTTATGAAAATAAGCATTCCCATTATAGATCATGTATTCTTTTAGTATCAAATTGATAATGTAGATTTCCTCTTCTGTTTTTCAGGGAAAAGGTAAGGCTGGACACCAATGTTTTTTTTAATACATTCAGATGTTAACAGCTGCAGACAGATGAGGAATCCGCTAAATGTCAGGGTGAAGTAACAACAAAAAGAACCAAATGCCTGTTTCCAGCATCATATCATGAAAATCAAATAAAAGAAAAGAAGAAAAAAAGGGTCAACGGTACAATTTTTCACCATTTTCTATGACAAAGTATCTCTGGCTTTCTATAATCTACAGTGTGTGCAATCAATTGCAAAAAGAACAAAATAGGAGGTGACAAGGGGTATATTTCTTGTCTTCAAGTAATTAAAACATATTTCATGGGATGTGGATTCTTCATGGTTACAAAACAAACCTCCACCAAGCCTAACAAATAAGTTGCAAATAGTTCTTCCAAAGAGGCCATATTTAAATATGTGATTTAGAAAACCCATTTTCAAAGTTTAGACAATGCCACTTATTTAGTTTTTCTTGAAGAAACTAAATACATTCCAGACAGATAAGATTACAAGTCAACCATTTCTTTGGAACAATGAGGGACTTTTTATATGCAATGATTTGAAACACTCATACTACTGGCGACAAACAAGTAGTTAACTCTACAAGTATTCACAGAAAACTTTGAAAAACTTCACAAACATACTATGGTATCATAGCAAACTGTGAAAAGCTTCACAAATATACTAGGACATTATTGTAAATTCCTGATTCTACAACAGAAAAACAAAAGGAGTAATTGGAGCATAATCTCACAGCTAATAGAACTTATAGAACAATGTCTCGTGTTCATTCCATAAGATTACTTAAACTGCCCCTTAAGCATTGACTTGCAACCATGTACTTCGTGAAATATACAAATTTATTAGAAGAAAATTTACATATGACTACCACGAGTAATCACAAATTCACAAGTCAAAATTTTCAGCTGATAGTTAGCTTAGAGCAAACAAGTATAGTTCCATACTTCCATGAAACAACTTATTGGGTAAATGGATGTCAAACTAGGAGATATCAGAATTCTTCCAGTAATCCCTAAACATATACAATAGGATACACATAACAGTAAATGATATTGCATCTGTGACAAAAATATGGATCAAAGGGGAACAGTCAGTTAAATAAGTAAATAGGACCCATTTTGTAACAGTCCCATTCGTCCACGAATGAATTTGATTAACAATGACTAATAAAAGAGAACCATTCATTCACAGCATCAGATATCACAATAAGAAACATTTTCTTATGATGCTTTGAATGAATCAGTGTTTCACCTAGTTGATGTATTTAAAAAGAAATTACTCCAATCTTTTTAAGAAGAATATCAACAAAGAAGAGAAGATTGCCACCAAACTAAGCTAAAAAGGAACAATGTCGCATAACCATTATGTTTTATTTTGCTACTCTAGTTTCAAGATGATATTGATTTTAATTTGCTACTTTAGCTTCAAAATGAGGTAAATGTGCCAGCATATACCATCCAAATACGAGAACCGGTTAACACATGCATCCCAAAAAAATTCAAAAACTCCATTCAACGTTTGTTTGTTAGGACAGTGCATCAGCTTCAGGATAAATTGAGTTTAGCTTTTCTTTGAATTACAAAAAACAAGGTTGAGATTTATGGAAGTTTTGTTCCTGGTGGAGAATGGAGATTGATTGTAATGTAGACATATCAGATGGATCACTGATTGTCTTGAAATATTGGTGTGCATATATTCATGCCATATATGCCTCAAGCAGTACCCTGGCTGCATCCATTTCACATACTGCATACATGGAAATCGTAAGAGATCCATTTTTCTTGATGTGAACGAAAGAAAACTTCAAATGATATCCATTTTTATTTAATTCTGGTGGTGGTGCAAGTGTCTGAACCAAGAGAAATAAGAGAATACAATTTAGAAGATAGAAAATTTTTCTAATAGAAGAGACATATGATCATGTAGGCACAGATGTTAATGTGAAACTGAACATTCTAAAAGAAATTTGTTTACCTATAGGCCTAGATTGTTCTTATTTTCAAGTAGGCACAGGTTATTCCATTGCGATTTGGCAGTCACATCAAGTACCCCCACATTGGAGATGCCCAAAGTACCACCTCTTGCCCCCCTAATGGGAGTAGACCTGGAAATCGAGCAGAGCAGGGTGGAAATTCCCAAGGCCTATCCCTATTCCAGATTGGCTCGATCCTAAATCACTTTAGACTGTGTGATTAGAAATCCTTGGTCCTAACACAGTCCTATTTATTTCAGATTGGACCAAAATTGGGTTGCGCCAGGCCCAATTTCAGGCTGATCCTAATAAATTTCTATAATTTTAAATTTAATAAAAAAAATTGAGAGAATATTATTTAATAACTCAAATACATTGCTGATACCATAAATTTTTGATAATACATATGAAAGGAAATAACATAATATTGAAATTAAGAAATTGCTAAAAACTAATTGCTAACCATACTCATACATAGTAATTGATCATTATTTTTCTCTAATTTTTTCCCCTTCGTTTGGGTTCCAGAAAGCCAAAATGGAGCCGAAGTTGCACTCGTATTTGCGTTCTTCCTTTAGTCATAGACATTTTCACATGTGCTTCCTTTAGCATAAAATTTGTACTAAATGCAATGGTACATTTTGCATCTTTTGTGTAAACATGCAGTAATTCCCAATGTTTTCTCGGATTCATCACAAAAAACTAAAGAAGATCAAAAGAGAAGGAAGATTAATGAAGAAGAAGAGGAAAAAATGAAGTTGAACGTTCTTAAAGTCTTAAAAACTTGGATGAGTGAAGAAGAAATGAAAGAGAAGTGATATATATAGGCAAAAGTCTGTTAAAATAAGATTTCAACAGATCTTTTTTTAGTGTAACAGTTACTTTAAAAAACATTCGTAATTGCTATGTGTGAAAGATGCAAATGATGATAAGTATTATGTTTACAACTATTGCCATAGTAGTACGTTTTAGTTTACCATTAGCACCTAAATGGCTCATCTACATAGACATATGAGAAAATGTTTATGACTAAAGAAAGAACGATAATGCAAACACAACTACAACTCTATTTCAACTTTCTAAAATGTAAACGGAGAGTATTAATAATTAATTATTGGTATTTTTTTCATTTCAATACCATGTTATTTCCTTTCTTATGTATTATTAACCATTTACAGTATAATCAATATATTTAAGTTATTAAATAATATTTTCTTAATTTTTATTAAATTTAAAATTACAGAAATTCATTAAGATTGGCCCAAAATCGAGCCTGATCCGAAATAAATAAGGTCATAGGCCTCGTTAAGGTTGGGGGATTTCTAATTCCAATCCGACCCGTCACAACGCAAAATGATTTAGGACTAGGTCAAGTCGACCCAAAATAAGGACAAGCATTGGGAATTTCAGCCTAGCGCAATTACCATGTCTAAGGCCTCCTACACAAGATTTGTCATTTTGAGTAAAAAACCATCCAATTAAGAAATTGCAAACAACCAGTGGATTGCAAAAAACTTAAGTTGCATTTGTCTAAGTAAACCTCCTTACCTCGCTCGTATCCTACTGCTCTATAATTTCTAGGGTGCTGGTTTATTTAGATAATCAATGCATTGTTCACCGATATGTTCAGTAACACACAATATTCAATACATAAGCATAACAACAAATTCTAACGAAATGGCAATCTAACAGACAAATTCGTAACAAGAGATGCTTGGAAAATTGATTCTGCTATGCAAAATAATCAACAGAAACCGAGATAATCATAACCAAATCAAATGTTAATCACAAGACCCAAATCTAACAAAAAAGCACGAGCCGCTAACCTTGGTTCCGAATGGACCGCAAGGAGCGTCCATGTCAAACCTCTTCTTTCCCTGAAACATCATCAACGAAATCCACAATAACTACCAGCCGATCCCCAAAACACCAACAACAAATCACACACAAAAGGGATTTAAAAAAAAAAAAAACCTCGAAGATTCACAAACCTCCAGCTCGGCCTCAATCTCCTCCCGCTCATGCCCGGTGACAATCGGCATGACATCGTCCACAGTCTTCTTCGTCACTGCAACCAACATCCACAGCCGGCACACGTAAAGCAAATCCATCAGATCGAAGAAAGACAGCAGCAGAGAAGAGGGAGCGGGGGCACAGCATACCGGCATCGGAGGAGAAGAGGCGGGGGGAGGCGCCGGAGGAGGCGGGGGCGAGAGCAGCCAAATGGTGAGGACTTCCTAGGGCGGCCGCCACCCTCCCGCCATTGGATCCGAGGAAGTGGGAGGAGGCCGATCTCCAAGAGGAGGAGATCTGCAGTTTTCTCCACATCGTCGCCCTACAGAAGCACTTGGGTCCTGTTGTATTCTCAGGTCGCCCTTGCCCTCTTCCCCGCTACCTTAAAACCACCAGCTTGTCTTTGTTTTCCGTGCGTTTTTCGTTTTTATCTGTGACCACCACCAGCAGCAGCAGCAGCAGCAGCAGCAGGCAGGAAATGGAGAGAGGTCGGGGATGGGTGAGCTGGAACTGCTCTTATACCACCGGCTAGGGTTTGACAGCAGAAGCTGGTGGGCTTGGGATCGCTGATTCGTGATCGTAAGATTCGCAACCGTAAGCGAAATGTTAACAGACTGTTAAAAGCCATTTTTCCCAAGTACACATCCAAACGCCACGTCAAAACACGACCTTGTTTCGGTTGTGATGACTGGGAATACATACGATGTTTGACCAAAATGCTCGTCTGACCATGAACAAATCGTGCACCTCCGAGGAAGGAACAACTTGGTTGCAATAATAGTATTTGTGCATAAATTATTGCTTGCATTCACCTCCGATTACCCCCACACCATCGCTGCGAAGTCAACGACTCAAAACCCCATCTCATTTTATAGGACTTGATGAGGCGATCGAGACAAAGCTGTCGGGGAAGTCATCATTGGATCCAAGGACGTGTTGAGTTTGCAATCAACGTGAGGCTTCAAGAAATCAAGGGTGATGGACATCAATTATGCAGCATCGATTGCTCTGGTAGAGAAAAGTACAAAGTTGTGGAAGCAACACTGAAGATTCCGTGAAACATTATTAACATGTAAAAGAAAATAATTAAAATTTCATTTTTTTTTTATTGTATCTTTTAAATCTGTTCATAGTAATTCTATTATGTAACTTAGAATTTAAACAATACTAAAATTATATTCTTCTATATCTCATGTGTATTGATTGAGTCAAAGTTATTCGTCATGTAAGTCCAAGCAAAGCAATTCTATGACCTATAATTTCCTGCAATAGACAACATCATAGTTTGACTTTATGAAAAATTCAATATGCAATTATACAAATGAGATTCGAACTTATCATAATTTCTAGACAAACTTATAAACAAATTTCCTTTTATTTCCTTTCAATCTTTTAGTAAGTCTCATAAACTACCTACTGCTAGCATATGTGGCCTTTCTAGTTGGTATATAACTCATACTCACATTGATTATTTCATATTTCTATATTTCTTCTTACATAGGTTCATTAGTGAAGACTTCATACACCAATTGTCTTAACAATAGACATCAGATCTGAGCCTTGTTGTTTTATTGTTGTCACTAGATCTACAAAAAGACCTAACACTAAACCTTATCAAAGCAATGCATCCTCCTTTAGGATCATTGCTTCGAAGAGTGAAATGCCAATTTCTTATTCTCTCCTTCACTTTATATTCTTACTTTATTGTAAAAGACACCAGTAATATTCTTTTTTCTAGAATAAACTAAACTCTAATTCTTTATAACTCTAGGAACCTGACTACAAAATCTCATTTGATTATTAATAGCAAGTGTGCTTGTATAAGCTTTTGCTTACAAGATGTTGCCACAGTTCTTCTTGATTTTGACTCAGGTTACTATTTAACAAAATATTACTACATTTCTTGATTGATTTTTAATTTCCCTACATGTAACAAAACTCACCTTTAATTCCAAGTTATTCAAGCAAATATCATAAATCTTGAAATAATCCAATAATAAGACATAACTGAGCAAGTTATTCAAGATGTTGCCACAGTTCTTCCAATAATCTCATTTTTATAGGACTTGATGAGGCGATCGAGACAAAGCTGTCGGGGAAGTTATCATTGGATCCAAGGACGTGTTGAGTTTGCAATCAACGTGAGGCTTCAAGAAATCAAGGGTGATGGACATCAATTATGCAGCATCGATTGCTCTGGTAGAGAAAAGTACAAAGTTGTAATGTCTACAAATGTACAAGTAGTGGAAGCAACACTGAAGATTCCGTGAAACATTATAAACATGTAAAAGAAAATATAAGGAGTTCACAAAAATGAAGGTTATATAAGGAGTTCAAAGTTTTCTTCGTAAGCTAACCCTTACTATCTTCCTCCATAAGCCACAAGTCAATTCTTCCTCACGAAGCCAACTCTCTCCTAATTTCTTCTTACACCACTTCTTCTCCCTCTTCCTCCCCTCAACCACCTCCTCAGCTTTTCAAACAAGAGATAGAGAGAGTAACAGAGAGTGAGGGAGAGAGAGAAAGAGGTGGTCGTCTAAGGTGTTTTGGCTATGGAACGTTGCTGGTGTGACCGTGGTGAGCTCTAGAGCATGTAGAGTCTGTTGGGATCACCAGAGGCGGTCGTCAGCGTCGGAGAAGATAGTAACAGTACACTGTCTTGAAGGCGCACGCTCCACATCCTTGCTCTATTTCCTACAAAATTTATATGGTTACGTTCCTTGTATGATTCTGAGCATGATGGAAGAGATTTCATGATTTTTGGTTGAGTGTGTAATTTTTAATCTCAAAAAATTAATAATGGTTGATATTGTTCATCCAAGGTGTTTTTCAGCGATTTCTTGAATTTTACTGCATGGAATCTTGTGTTTTTGATGTCGAATGAAAGCTTGCATGTTTCCTTTAGTTTACTATATAATTTGCCAAGTTTGGTCGAGTACAATAAATGATGGGATTTTGGTTTGAATGGGTTCAGGATTCTATGTTCTTTGCAAATGGAAGTTTCGCCTAGGGCACAAGTTCCAAGCTCAAATAGGTGGCACATTCTTCCGATGCAACTACCAGGTGCAATTTTTGCCTAGCAGTGCAGTAGCTGTGTTTTGTTATTTTGAGTGTTGTCTTGAGTATTTTACACAAATAACTCTGTTAAATGGTGTTTTGATATTACAAATAATTTGGCAACTTATAAATGATTTTGGAAATGGATTTCAAAAGGAATATGATAATGTTTTAGAAAGAGTTTTCCATGGTTTTCTGATTTGGAGGACCAAAAGACCTATAGGTTGCATTGTTTAGACCAGAGGGTGTAACGACATTCTCTGGTGGTCGAACGCATCACTTAGGTTGAGGTTAAAGACCAAGAGGTCGTAGGCAAGTGTCTCTTGGATCTTGGAGGTATGAAACTCCTGAATTGTCATTCATGAGATTGAGGCTAAGGTTCATGTTTCAAGGTACCATCTGGACCTAGAGGTATGAGACTCCACTTGCTTTGGGTATCGAGATTTAGGGTACCATTCGTACCTGGTGGTATCATGGCAGTAAACCAAGGAGGTGTGAGACTCCTAAGTAGCTAAACGTGATACTGTAACCATGCCGTCGAGGATGGCAAAAATATGCCAAAGTTGGCAAAGCCACGGCAAAAATGAAATAATACGCAAAATACAGGAGTCGCCACCTAGTCTATTCAAATGGAAGACGAGGAAAACCATATAATACATGAAAATCATGCAAAACAATAAAAAAGGGTCTTCGTAAACCAGAAATGTGGGTAAGGATCCCTATTACGTACGAGGAAGGTGTTAGGCACCCTCGTACGCCCGATAAATCGGTCTTCTATTGGTTTCTCTATTGCTTATGGAATGTCGGCTTTGCAGCCTTTGCTGTACGCCCAAGGGCGATATGCCATGCCATGTTAATGAGTGTGGTGTCTAAAATATGGGTGCATGATGTGTAGGGGTGTGTCCTAATGCTCAGAAATATCACTCATATTGCGGGACTAGCATTGATGCAATAATATTGCATAATAAGATCAAAGATTTAAAATCTCGAGTGAGTTTTCATCCTTTCTTTGCTATATGCCTAATGCGATCTAAAATGCATGAAAAATAGTTGAAAACAGTTGTGCCTTCCTAATGCATCAAGGTAGAAAGCTAAAGAAAACTCAGAAGCGAATCGAGTCGAGAAAACATGCCAAAAACATATAAAATAACCTGCTGTATGCTACTGAAAACAGGCCAATGCGCCAGACTGGTGCGTCAGTCTGGTGCGCCACCTATGTGCGTCTATGTGGGCCAGGAAAATGCATTGAGGGAAAAACAGAGAGCCATGCAAAGCCAAAACATCAGAGAATGCACTCTGGAAAAAATATGCAGTATAAAATTATTCTGTAAAACTCGGAAATCATGCCTTTAAAGTGAAAGAAATGCAAATGCAATATCTATGGACCTTGCGCTCAAGGGCCAGTAGCCTCACACAAGGTCTCACCTATTTTGTACAAAATGAAGGATGCATGATTCAGCCATGCTACTGGATCATGGGCTGATGCACAAGGCTCTCCACGTAGGAGTAAAGTGCAACCAACCTACCAGATTCTAGCCAGAAACTAAATATCAAGATGGAGAAAACAATTGAAAACGATCTGATCAAAACTGAAAAACATGCATGTGAAATCTTAAAATATCGGAGAATCAGCCATAAAAGAAACCAGCTTAAAACTTCAATAAAGCCATGCAAACAAAGATGCTAATGCGAGTGTTCTGCTCTCTGACCAGTCTAGTACACCTGCTTGGTGCGCCAGAGTGGTGCACTGGAAAGGTGCGCCTGAGTGGTGTGCCCTAGAGAATCTGGATCAGACTGCAATCTGATCCAGAATCCATCCCAACAAAGAGACAGGTGATCCATGCTAATGCAGATGGGGTTCATGCCATTGTTAAAATCTGAAAACATGATGGGGATGCATATGATCGAGAGTCATTATGTAAATCATGTATTTAAAACTAAAATGAATGATGGGTAAATCCAATCAGAACATATGTAAGTGATATATCAAGCATATCTCTATGTGCAAGAACATGTAAATGAAGATCAAGCATATCTCTATGTGTAAGAACATGTAAGTGCGTGGCAAAGAGCTATGTGCAAGGAAACGGTAAAAAGAAGATAACTCATGCAGATTTATGCTAGAAATAACGGTGGACATGCTCGCAAACAGAGGTATAGACTTGCATGGAGATCATCTTGTAAGGAGAGCAAACATATTTATCATAAAACCTCACAAAAACATGGATAAATCAAACCATATGTAAGATTTCGAGCATGCTTTATTATGTTTCTAAAGTGAGATTCAAAAGAGAAAGAAGAGGTAGAAAACCTACCTCTCAAGATGTTCCTTCTGGAAATATCAAAGATAGAGAGATCTTTGTTGCTCTGGAAGGACCAGGGATACTTTGGGACGCAAGGGAGTGCTCCAGAAAACGAATATATGCTGCTGGAAAGAGGGTATAGCTCGTGCAGAATGCTTGCTCAGAATAGGATTGCTGAACTCAAGGTTTCTAACCTCTCCTAATGGTTGCCTATGGGTGTCCTTATATAGGATTTTCTCATGGGTAACTCCTAGGAATGCAAGGAGCCTTGTAGACGAAAAGCCTGGAAGATTCCA
>JAMKQA010015267.1:0-11513 GCA_024699735.1 Posidonia australis
TTGACCGGGTGGTCAATATCAGTTGGCCCTTTTGGATCTTCGTGGGCGCGGAATCCAGCTTGCTTGACTTTGACCGGGCGGTCAAGGTCCTTTGCCCCTTTGGATTTCCACAGGCGCGAAATCCAACTTACTGATCTTTACCAGGCGGTTAAGATCCTTTTCCCCTTGGATTTCCACGGGTGCGGTGTCCAGCTTGCTGATCTTGACTGGCCGACCAAGGTCCTTTGCCCCTTTGGATTTCCGTTGGCGCGGAATCCAGCTTGCTGATCTTGACCGAGCGGTCAAGGTCCTTTGCCCCTTTGGATTTCCGCGGGTGCGGAATCCAGCTTGCTGATCTTTACCGGGCGGTCAAGGTCCTTTGCCCCTTTGGATTTCTGTGGGGCGGAATCCAGCTTGCTGTTCTTGACCGGGCGGTCAAGGTCCTTTGCCCCTTTGGATTTCCGTGGGCGCGAAATCCAGCTTGCTGATCTTGACCGGGTGGTCAAGGTCCTTTGCCCCTTTGGATTTTCGCGGGCGCGGAATCCAGCTTGCTGATCATGACCAAGCGGTCACGGTCCTTTGCCCCTTTGGATTTCAGCGGGAGCGGAATCCAGCTTGCTGATCTTTACCAGGCGGTCAAGGTCCTTTGCCCCTTTGGATTTCCGCAGGCGCGGAATCCAGCTTGCTGATCTTGACTTGGCAGCCAAGGTCCTTTGCCCCTTTGGATTTCCGCGAGCGCGTAATCAAGCTTGCCGATCTTTACCGGGCGGTCAAGGTCCTTTGCCACTTTTGGATTTCCGCGGGCGTGGAATCCAGCTTGCCTGACTTTGACTGGGCGGTCAAGGTCCTTTGCCCCTTTGGATTTCCGCGGGCGGGGAATCCAGCTTGCTGATCTTTACCGGGTAGTTAAGGTCCTTTGCCCCTTTGGATTTCGGCGGGCGCGGAATCCACCTTGCAGATCTTGACCTGGCAATGAAGGTCCATTGCCCCTTTGGATTTCCGCGGGCGCGGAATCAAGCTTGCTGATCTTTACCGGGCGGTCGAGGTCCTTTGCCCCTTTTGGATTTCCGCGGGCGCGGAATCCAGCTTGCCCTACTTTGACCGGGTGGTCAATATCAGTTGGCCCTTTTGGATCTTCGTGGGCGCGGAATCCAGCTTGCTTGACTTTGACCGGGCGGTCAAGGTCCTTTGCCCCATTGGATTTCCACAGGCGCGAAATCCAACTTACTGATCTTTACCAGGCGGTCAAGATCCTTTGCCCCTTGGATTTCCACGGGCGCGGAGTCCAGCTTGCTGATCTTGACTGGCCGACCAAGGTCCTTTGCCCCTTTGGATTTCCGTTGGCGCGGAATCCAGCTTGCTGATCTTGACCGAGCGGTCAAGGTCCTTTGCCCCTTTGGATTTCCGCGGGTGCGGAATCCAGCTTGCTGATCTTTACCGGGCAGTCAAGGTCCTTTGCCCCTTTGGATTTCTGCGGGGCGGAATCCAGCTTGTTGATCTTGACCGGGCGGTCAAGGTCCTTTGCCCCTTTGGATTTCCACGGGTGCGGAATCCAGCTTGCTGATCTTTACCGGGGGGTCAAAGTCCTTTGCCCCTTTGGATTTCTGCGGGGCAGAATCCAGCTTGTTGATCTTGACCGGGCGGTCAAGGTCCTTTGCCGCTTTGGATTTCCACGGGCGCGGAATCCAGCTTGCTGATCTTGACCGGGCGGTCAAGGTCCTTTGCCCCTTTGGATTTCCGCGGGCGCGGAATCCAACTTGCTTGACTTTGATCAGGCGGTCATTGTCATTTGCCCCGTTTGGATTCTCGTGGGCGCGGAATCTTGCTTGCTTGACTTTGACCGGGCGGTCGAGGTCCTTTGCCCCTTTGGATTTCCATGGGCACGGAATCCAGCTTGCTGATCTTGACCTAGCGGTCAAGGTTCTTTGCCCCTTTGGATTTCCGCGGGCACGGAATCCAACATGCTGATCATGACCGGGCGGTCAAGGTCCGTTGCCCCATTGGATTTTTGTGGGCGCGGAATCCAACTTGCTGGTCTTGACCGGGCGGTCAAGGTCCTTTGGCCCTTGGGATTTCCGTGGGCGCGGATTCCAGCTTGCTAAACTTGATCGGGCGGTCATGGTCCTTTGCCCCTTTGGATTTCGACAGGCGCGGAATCTAGCTTTTTGATCTTGACATAGCGGTCATGGTCCTTTGCCCCTTTGGATTTTCGCAGACGCGGAATCCAGCTTGCTGATCTTGACCGAGCGGTCAAGGTCCTTTGCCCCTTTGGATTTCCGCGGGCGCGGAATCCAACTTGCTGATCTTTACCGGGCGGTCAAGGTCCTTTGCCCCTTTGGATTTCCGCGGGAGCGGAATCCAGCTTGCTGATCTTGACCTGGCAGTCAAGGTCCTTTGCCCGTTTGGATTTCCGCGGGTGCGGAATCTAGCTTGCTGATCTTTACCGGGCGGTCGAGGTCCTTTACCCCTTTTGGATTTCCGCAGGCGCGGAATCCAGCTTGCTAGACTTTCACCAGGCGGTCAAGGTCCTTTGCCCCTTTGGATTTCTGCGGGCGCGGAATCCAGCTTGCTGATCTTTACCGGGCGGTCAAGGTCCTTTGCCCATTTGGATTTCCACCGGCGCAGAATCCAGCTTGCTGATCTTGACCTAGCAGTCAAGGTCCTTTGCCCCTTTGGATTTCCACGGGCGCGGAATCTAGTTTGCTGATCTTTACCAGGCGGTCAAGGTCCTTTGCCCCTTTTGGATTTCCGCGGGCGCGGAATCCAGCTTGCCAGACTTTGACCGGGCGGTCAATATCATTGGCCCTTTTGGATTTTCGTGGGCGCGGAATCCAGCTTGCTTGACTTTGACCAGGCGGTCAAGGTCCTTTGCCCCTTCGGATTTCCACGGGCGCAGAATCCAGCTTACTGATCTTTACCAGGTGGTCAAGGTCCTTTGCCCCTTTGAATTTCAGCGGGAGCGGAATCCAACTTGCAGATCTTGACCGGGCGGTCATGGTCCGTTGCCCCTTTGGATTTCCGTGGGCGCGGAATCCAGCTTGCTGATTTTGATCGGGCGGTCAAGGTCCTTTGCCCCTTTGGATTTCCGCAAGCGCAGAATCCAGCTTGCAGATCTTGATCGGGCGGTCAAGGTCCTTTGCCCCTTTTGGATTTCCACGGGCGCGGAATCCAGCTTGCTTGACTGTGAACGGGTAGTCAATGTCATTTGCCCCATTTGGATCCTCGTGGGCGCG
The DNA here is from genome assembly GCA_024699735.1 of Posidonia australis. Classification (NCBI taxonomy): domain Eukaryota; kingdom Viridiplantae; phylum Streptophyta; class Magnoliopsida; order Alismatales; family Posidoniaceae; genus Posidonia; species Posidonia australis. Next base: position 3,213 of record JAMKQA010015267.1, read on the forward strand.
GAATCCAGCTTGCTGGACTTTGACCGGGCGGTCGAGGTCGTTTGCCCCTTTGGATTTCCGCGGGCGCAGAATCCTACTTGCTGATCTTGACCTGGCGGTCAAGGTCCTTTGCCCCTTTGGATTTCTACGGGCACGAAATCCGGCTTGCTGATGTTGACCGGGCGGTCAAGGTCCTTTGCCCCTTTGGATTTCCGCGGGTGTGGAATCCAGCTTGCTGATCTTGACCGAGCGGTCAAGGTCCTTCGCCTCTTTTGGATTTTCGCGGGCGCGGAATCCAACTTGCTGATCTTGACCGAGCGGTCATGGTCCTTTGCCCCTTTGGATTTCCGCAGGTGTGGAATCCAGCTTGCTGATCTTTACCAGGCGGTCAAGGTCCTTTGCCCCTTTGGATTTCCACGGGTGCGGAATCCAGCTTACTGATCCTGTTCTGGCAGTTAAGGTCCTTTGCCCCTTTGCATTTCCGCGGGCGCGGAATCAAGCTTGCCGATCTTTACTGGGCGGTCAAGGTCCTTTGCCCCATTTGGATTTCCGCGAGCGTGGAATCCAACTTGCCTGACTTTGACCGGGCGGTCAAGGCCCTTTGCCCCTTTGGATTTCCGCGGGCGGGGAATCCAGCTTGCTGATCTTTACCGGGTGGTTAAGTTCCTTTGCTCGTTTGGATTTCCGCGGGCGCGGAATCCAACTTGCTGATCTTGACCTGGCAGTCAAGGTCCATTGCCCCTTTGGATTTCCGCGGGTGCGGAATCAAGCTTGCTGATCTTTACCGGGCGTTCGAGGACCTTTGCCCCTTTTGGATTTTCGTGGGCGCGGAATCCAGCTTGCCCGACTTTTACCGGGCGGTCAATATCATTTGGCCCTTTTGGATTTTCGTGGGTGCGGAATCCAGCTTGCTTGACTTTGACCGGGCGGTCAAGGTCCTTTGCCCCTTTGGATTTCCATGGGTGCAGAATCCAGCTTACTGATCTTTACCTGGTGGTAAAGATCCTTTACCCCTTGGATTTCCACGGGCGTGGAGTCCAGCTTGCTGATCTTGACTGGCCGGTCAAGGTCCTTTGCCCCTTTGGATTTCCGCGGGCGCGGAATCCAGCTTGCTGATCTTGACCGGGCGGTCAGGGTCCTTTGCCCTTTTGGATTTCCGCACGCGCGGAATCCAGCTTGTTGATCTTGACCGGGCGGTCATGGTCCTTTGCCCCTTTGGATTTCCGCGAGTGCGGAATCTAGCTTGTTGATCTTGACCGAGCGGTCAAGGTCCTATGCCCCTTTGGATTTCCACGGGCGCGGAATCGAGCTTGCTGATCTTGACCGGGCGGTCAAGGTCCTTTGCCCCTTTGGATTTCTGCGGATTTCCGCAGGCGCGGAATCCAGCTTGCTAATCTTGACCTGGCAGTCAAGGTCCTTTGCCCCTTTGGATTTCCGCAGGTGCGGAATCTAGCTTGCTGATCTTTACCGGGCGGTCAAGGTCCTTTGCCCCTTTTGGATTTCGACGGCCGCGGAATCCAGCTTGCTTGACTTTTACGGGGCGGTCAATATCATTTGGCCCTTTTGGATTTTCGTGGGCGCGGAGTCCAGCTTGCTTGACTTTGACTGGTCTGTCAAGGTCCTTTGCCCCTTTGGATTTCCACGGGCGCGGAATCTAGCTTACTGATCTTTACTAGGTGGTCAAAGTCCTTTGCCCCTTTGAATTTCCGTGGGCGTGGAATCCAGCTTGCTGATCTTGACCGGGCGGTCAAGGTCTGTTGCCCCTTTGGATTTCCGTGGGCGCGGAATCCAGCTTGCTTATCTTGACCGGGCGGTCATGGTCCTTTGCCCCTTTGGATTTCCGCAGGCACGGAATCCAGCTTGCTGATCTTGATCGGGCGGTCAAGGTCCTTTGCCCCTTTTGGATTTCCGCGGGCGCGGAATCCAGCTTGCTTGACTTTGACCGGGCGGTCAATGTCATATTCCCCTTTTGGATTCTCGTGGGCGTGTAATCCAGCTTGCTTGACTTTGACCGGGCGGTCGAGGTCCTTTGCCCCTTTGGATTTCCATCAAAACATAACACACTAAATCATCACGTAAAACCATTCACATTAAACATAGATGAAAACCTTAATCATATGGTTCAGAAACCTAATTTGGCATACCGAAATCCACAAGTATGCTGAAATCTCTTGAAATCTGCTATGAACACAGGGGCCTATTTCGGCATGTCGAATCCGAAAGCCTTTGACATGCTGAACTAGACGAAATCTGAACATCTCCATTTGCCCTAGTCTTCTCGTTTGCTAGAATGGGAACCACCAACGGACCCATCTCCAGTGAACTATAAACCACACAAAAAGCACAAAATGTAGTGCTCTAAGTTAGGTACAATTTGGGACAAATTTCAACAAAAATCATGAGGTATAACTCATGAAATAAAATCATAAGGGCAGGGAACTCATTTAACAACATTGTAGCACATATATGAAAAATCCACAAAAAATAGCCATAAATCACATAAAATGGCATGATCCACTCATATGCAACCAATCCCTACCATTTCCATGATTTTCTACCATTTATGCATCATTTATCATGATTTTTGTCAACTAGACAGAAAACATGAAACGAGGGAAAAGGGACGGGACGCGTACCCGATCGCACCTCTGGCAACCCATGTACGACCCCGACGAGTTCCGCCTTCTCAGTGATCTCCGGGCGACCTCGACCACCGACGAGCTTCCTCCCTTGGTGGCAACAACTCTCTCCTCCTCTAGCCCTCTCCTCTCTCTTGGCACACACCATTGGTTTCTCCCCTCTTCCTCCTATTCACTCACCCTTGGCACCATCACTCCTCCCTTCTTATCATTGCTCCCACACCTACCACCTTCGTTGCGCTCACCGGTCGACATAACCTTCTCAAAGCTAGCGTGACGTGAAGGGTCAGGTAGGCTATGAAGTAGGGAAGAAGCTCGTGAAGGGGAGGAACTGTGCTCCCTTGGACCAAGGCTCAACTCGGATCCTACACACACACACGAGAGACACAACAAGTCAGAAAGCCACTCAAACCAGGGAAACCAATATAACACAGCCTCATAGAGAGGGAAACACACACTAGGCCAACAACACACTGATTATCCAATAATAAACCGTAGTAGACAAATATAACAAATATTCCTTAGTTTACAGTAATTTAAATAATCAGGCACAGATGTTACATGCCATTAATTTATTGAGAGTTTCTTGAAAGCGGTTAAATTCCTTGAGAAATGATGACAATGAATGGGAGTTTTAGCTTTTAAAAATATGTTCATATTATGAAAAGAATAATAAAGAAGTTAAAAGCATGGATATAAATTTTCAAAAACCAGGGAGACCACGACATGGCCAGGAAGAGAAGATGAATCTTCATCATTTTCAATTTGATATTTTCAACACTGTCATTGACTTGTTAATTAATGAGCTCAAAGATTATTTTAGTTAGAGAAGAGCAAAATTGCTTCTATGTATTGCATGTTTTGATCCAAATGACAATTTTGCCTCTTTTGATAAAGAGAAGTTGATTAAACTTGCACAACTTTATCCTTCTAATTTCTGTAGCAAAGAATTTGATTGACTTGAAAAGTATATATATATATATGTGTGTGTGTGTGTGACATCTAGGCCTAATTATCCATTTTAATTATAAACCATGTAATTGATTGTGATGTTGCTTAAATGGTTTATTAATGGATAATCTGTTGATTTTGGATGTGTGGGCTTGTAGTTGGCTTTTTGTGCATCTGTTTGTGATCTGGGACCAATGTGGAGTTCAGTTTGAGGATGCACAGTCGCCTTGGTTTACGAGCCCGATCTTTCCACTTTTCTTTCTTTCTTTTTCTCCTTCTTGCACTCACGAGCTCACCACACACACCCGTCATCTTCTCCTTCACCCTACTCAGCCTGTGCCACCACCATCCAGCGACCCGTGCCTCACCGTCATCTCCGACGCGATGGGCGGCTGGCGTGATGCAGGAGGAGGAGGGGATAAGAGAGGCAAAGGCGAGTGGCAGAGGGTGAGTTGTGCCGTAAGGAGGAAGAGGGAGAGGAAGAACGACGTGCACGCAACCGAGGAAGAGGCAGTGGCCATTCGTGTGGTCCGCTGGCAGGAGAGGCTTCGTCGAGGTACGAGAAGGCTTGCCAGAGTGGGGGAAAGGTCGTCGGAGGGCTGAGCCAGGTACGCGTCCTCTTCCCTTTCCTCTACTCGTTGTTTCCTTAATAATGAGTTAATTGCATGGAAATTGAGATAAATGCATGAAAAATTGTGGAAAAATCGTAAAATGGTTGGAATGTGATATATAGCATGAGAATATAGATATCATGCTGTTAGGATTGGTATTTGTAGGGAAATGTAATTTTAGGGTTGAAGGCTACAGTAGCCGTTCTTGAGCCCCAACCCCTTGTGATTTTTGTATGAACTGTGTGGTGGATGAAATCTTGAATGGATTGGGGGATTTTGAAGTAGACTCAAGGGTCTATATCCTGTGATTTACTTGTAATTTTTGATGTATGTTTGGAGGGTCCGATTGAGACTCCCACCTTGGGTGATTTCCGCCGTTCGGAGTAGGGTAGCATGATTGTAGCTGAATATGAGGCAGCCTTCACCAGATTGGAGCAGTTCTCTCAGGCATTTGACACTGAGCAGCGCAAAGCCAAGAGATTTGTGGAGGGACTGACTCCAGCACTCAGATCGAGGGTCTTAGGCTACGAGTACCCCACTTTGGCTAAAGTAATGGAGTTGGCGGTCCGTTATGAGGAGGACCGCAGATTGTTCCTGGAAGATCACCCCAAGGGAAAGGGGAAGGCGTTTGCTCCACGATCTTTCACTTCTAAGAGGCAAAGCTCAGGTAGTTCTGGGAGCTCTGGGAGGAAGAGGAAGGAGCGCGTTGAGTTTGTTGCTAGGGGAGGAGCCAGATACAGTCAGGCTGGTTCGAGTAGTGGCCCAGAAAGGAAGAAAACCTGTTATATCTGTGGGCGCCCTGGGCATGTAGCAGTGCAATGTTATCATCGACAGCGGAACCCCGAGAAGATGGTCTGCTACAACTGTGGAAAGTTTGGGCACATCAAGCGAAATTGTCCTGATCCTACTAAGCCAGCTGGGGACACGCCCCGTCAGCTAACTAAAGGCCGAGTGTTCTCCATATCTGCACCTGATGCCGGTCCATCAGGGGATGTAGTAGAGGGTAAGGATTAGAGGCATGATTGAATTGTAACCTTTCCCTTTATGCACTACTGTATCTGATACTCTCCCTATGTGTTTGTTGTTGTTGTTGTTTTTAATGGATATCTAGTGTTATCTAGGTTCCTTTCTTGTGGTTGACCGTTTAGCTAGAGTTCTGTTTGACTCGGGGAGTTCCTTTTCTTTTATCTCTAAGTCCTTCGCTGCAGTGGTTGGGGACCGACCAGCCAGATTGGCCTTCCATCTGGATGTGGTGACCCCTTTGGGGGAGCACAGCTTGGCATGGAAATATTTGCAGTTAGTTAGTGTGAAGTTAGGGGACCGAGATTTTAGAGCCAGTTTGATTGTGATGGATATGCAAGGGTATGACATCATCTTGGGGATGGACTGGTTGGTGCAGCATTCGGCTATTATTGACTGTGCCAAGAGGAGAGTCCTGGTCGAGTGTCTAGACAAGGGTTGGTGTGTGGTGCAAGGAACCAGGCCAGGAGAATAGAAGAAGATAATTTCTGCAATGAAAGCTTACCGCCATTTATCTAAGGGATGTGTGGGATATCTAGCGGGTGTAACAGTGTCTTCTTCTTCAGTTCTGAGGGTGCAAGATATACCCGTGGTTCAGGAGTATCTTGATGTGTTTCCCGAGGACTTGCCTGCGATACTGCTGCATCGGGAAGTTGAGATCCAGATCGACCTGGTGTCAGGATCTAGCTCCATCTCTAAGGCTCCTTACCGGATGGCACTAGCGGAGTTAAGAGAGCTTAAGAATCAGCTTCAGGAGTTGCTGGACAAAGGATTTATCAGACCAAGTGTGTCACCTTGGGGTGCACCGGTGCTGTTTGTAAAGAAGTGTGAGGATCTTTAGGCTTCACTAGAGGGGGGGTGAATAGTGATTTAGTGAATGATCAACATATTTTAGAGTTTGTTTATCAATTTACAATATTTCAAGTAATTTGAATATAACAAGGAAATTGATATTATGTTAAAGTATACAAAGAAAGGGGATGAGAGACAATGAATCTGCACAAGTAGATTTATAGTGGTTCAACCTCCCCGGCTTAGTCCACTCCTCGAGAACCCCTCGAGAATTTCACTAACCTGATCTTGTTCCGGGCCAAGATCGTGCCGTACACTCTTGACGAATCCTCGCTAAGCTCCACAAAAACCGTGGCTTCCGTCTCTCAATCCAGAGAAGAACCTTTACACTTGGATTTTATAACTCTTTTTCTATAATCTCCCAAACTCAATTTGGCTAAGTGGATGGATGAAAATGGAGCTCTCTTGCCTTGGGAGTTTTCTAATAGAGTAGGAGTGAATGCTTGGAAATAGTGATGCGTGAAGCTCTATTCTTGGTGTGGAAAGTATTCTCTCCTATGGGTGAAGAACGGGGGCCTATTTATATAAAAACATGGGTATAAGAATGTATCTAACGTCTCTCTAACATTTAGCAATGGCTACTGGTTCGGATGCCGAAATCAAAACGGTCGACCGAAAAATGCAACGGTCGAGCACTTCAGTATACCGAAAATAATTCGGTATGTCGAAAACCTTTGATTCGGTATGTCGGTAAATTTCTGTATGCCATTCTGGGTTTCTGTACTGGTTTTTCTAATATGCACATATTTCGATATACCGAGGAAATTCGGTATGCCGAAAATGCCCTTAGTCCTATAATGAGTCTTTTTCAATGAATGGTTGGTTTTGGAGCTAAGGCAATTTTCCTATGGCTCTATGTGGATATTTGGGAGATTAATATAAGTTCCTAGGTACACGAATAAATAGAAAATTACATCAAAATAATTAAAAATATTATTTAATTTTCTTCTCCTTTTCCTTCATCTTGAATTCTTCTTGGTGGCACGTATGTCCCTGTATTCTTCGAATGTCTTCCTTTTTATGCTTGAATCTTCTGAGTTCTTCAATGGTTTTCTTTGCATATATGAACTCATAAAGCACATTAGTCTTTTGTTATCATCAAAATTAAGATATGGCTAATAAAGCCAACAATCTCCCCCTTTTTGATGATGACAAAACTACAAATATTTCAAAGTAAAACAACATATTAACTTTTCCTTAGTACTCTCCTCCTTTTTGTCATTAGCAAAAAAATCTCACAAAATTTAAGCTCTCTGTCTTTTTTTGTAAAATTATTTATCCTTTTTGTCATTATACGCCCCTTTTTTTTTAGTCAATTCTTAAATATTTATATGATAAAGTTCAAGCATTTTTCGTCTTTATTTCAGCTTATTCTAATTTTCTCCCTTATGCTCAAAAAATATTCAATAATCATTAGGATCATGAGCAATATTTAAATATTACCAATTGTTGCAATTTTTGAATTAATTAAACTCCCCCTACCAATAAGTATGGATAATAAAATATTTTCAGTAAAGCTCCCCCTTGATCCAAGCATGGGTAAAAAACAATCCATATTCAACAAGTATTGCAACAAGATGAATCATTTAATGTATTGGCAAACTTATCTCAATATCATTAATTAAAAATGATAGAAATCATCTGTCAGAACAATCGATCGACCGGTATATTTCGATAGACCGAAACAGTAAAAATCGGTTAACCGTTAAAAAACGGTATACCAAATCAAGGAATATTTCAGAATGCAAATTTTTAAATGTCATATTAAATCATTATAACATCCAAATGATTTTTATTAACCCGTATTATTCAATGGGAAACTTCATTAACCATGTATTTTAATGGGATTTATTAATATTTTTCAATTACGTATAGTCCCATGTCCCTTTAGTTCCTTGAAGATATCAAGTACCTCCATTAAGGAGGGATTTTGGTACCCACTTTATTTTAGGTACAAAATTTATTTTGGGAATCATATCAATATTCTTTCTAGGTATCCATTTTCCTTTCTTAATGACAAATTCATATTTATCATTTTTAGCTCTAATAAATCCATTTTCATATGGAGTCCCCTTTTTATTCACATTTCCATATTTAAATTTTCTTGATTCAAAGTTCTTACTAATTATAATCTTACTCACATCATTAAGCAAGCTATCACCTTTATTTTTCAATGATGCAATATCTTTTTCCAAAGCATCAATTCTCTCTTTCATGATGTTCAATTCATTTTTCAAGACATCATTTTC
>JAMKQA010015268.1:0-13591 GCA_024699735.1 Posidonia australis
AGACCTTCCTTATTGTTTTGCATGATTTTTCATGTTTTATTTGGTTTTCCTTGTCTTCCATAATAGACTAGGTGGCGACTCCAGCATTTGCATTTTTTATTTATTTTTCTGCCGTAGCTTTGCCGATTTTCGCATTATCTTGCGATCCTCACCGGCATGGTTACAGGTATATCAGGAAGACCTTATTCTATTTTCTCCTCTTTTCATGCATGATAGATCATGTTTTGCATATAGTAAAGCGAGGATGAAAATCACTCGATGTTGTTGGATCTTTTGATCATATCCGTGCAATATCCTTGCATCGGTGCTTGACCCATTACACGGGTGACCTTCCTGAGCATTAGGACACACCCTACGACCCATGCACCCATGTTTAGCATAGAGCACCACTCATATATAGCATTGCATTGCATATCGCCCTCGGTCGTACAGAAAAGGCTGAAAAGCCGACATTCCATACAAGTAAATGAGAAGCCCATTAAAAGATCAATTTTTGGGCGCACGAGGGTGCCTAATAACTTCCTCGTGCGTAACAGTGATCATTGCCCATTTCTGGTTTTTGAAGACCTTTTTTTTTATCGTGTGATTTGAATGTTTTTAAGCGATTTTCCTCGTCATCCGTTTTAAAATAAACTAGGTGGCAACTCCTGCATTTTTTACTATTATTTTTATTATTTTGCCCTGACTTTGCCGATCCTTGCGCATTTGGCCTTTCGCGCCAAGCACAAGGCTGTCGCCGGCATGGTTACACTTGGGTTCATTCTTCTTTTTATGGCTTTATGGAAAAGAGATGAACCTATATGTGATCGGTTTTTTTTCAGATGTCCAGGATGTGTTTTCAGATGGTCTCGAGCATATTTATAAAATTTTATATCGCATAGCATATCAGTCTGGCTGCTCTGTGATTTCTGAGTCTCACTTTAGTAGAGCACATAGGTGGCGCACCTCATAGGAGCACATAGGTGGCGCACATAATAGGAGCACATTGTTGGCGCACCTGCCTGTTTCAATGCACCAACAATGACATTTAGCATGATATTTAGTATGGTTCCTGATTTGCTTTGCTTCTGGTTTTCTTTGGGTGTCCTCTTGGATATATCAAGATGACTATAGTCTAATTTCATCCTCTTTTACGCATGATAGCTTTGGTTTTGCATGTAGTAAAGCGAGGACGTTAGTCACTCGATATTACTTGATCTATGGTTATTTCCGTGCCATATCTTTGCACCAGTATTTGATCCATGACTTGAGTGATCTTTCAAAGCATTAGGACACATCCTACAGTCCCTCAACCCATGTTTAGCATAAGGCCCCAATTGCATACAGCGTCGCACTGCATATCGCCCTCGGGCGTACAGAAATAGGCTGAAAGCCAACATTCCATTTAAGTAAACAAGAAACCTATGAAAGATCGACTTCTCGGGCACAAGAGGGCACCTAATACCTTCCCCATGCATAACAGGGATCCTTATCCATCTTCTGATTCATGTTTAACCTTTTCCATTGGTTTTATTGCTTAGTTTTAATGTTTTAAAATGGATTTCCTCGTCTGCCATTTTTAAAGTAGACTAGGTGGTGACTCTCGTATCTTATCATTGTTTTTTTTATTTTTGCCATGACTTTGCTAGTCCTCACGCATTTGGCCTTTCGTGCCACGTTCGAGGTTGTCGCCAGCATAGTTACAGGAACTGGTGACTCCACTGGGGATAACCAGATATCGGCTTTCGTTTGGGTTTTTTTCGTTTACTTTGGCTTTTCTCCTTGTTTGCTTGTTTCCCATGCTTTGCTTTGGCTGTCTCTTTGTATTATAAGTTGTGTCTTCCTTACATGCATGCCTTTTGTATAAGGGGTGTTTTCTTTTTACACATTTGCTATGCCACCACTCTTGCACATAACATGCGCATGTTTTTTGTTTCTTGATTGGTGTTTGCTTTGGGTGTTTTCTTCCCCTTTTGCACTTGCCATGTTTCGGAGATTAGAGACATGTTTTCCTTCTCCTTTTGGTTAATAAAAATCACATAAAAACATAAAAATAAATAAATAGGACAAGTTAGTGACAAATTGCAAACTTTCCCCCAAGGTTTAATAAATTTGCAAGTAAAAGACTTAAAGGATCCTTTGCATTCATCATATAGGGCATGCATCTTCTCATCTCTTGAGTCCACCTATATAGTCTGCGAAGGACATTTCCCGGTTTCTCATTCTTTGGCTTTGGCATAGGATGAGATATCGGTATGTCCCCCCTTGTCTAAGGTCATGTCGGTGTTAGTAGAGGGTACAACCTACTACTTTGGTAGAGGACGAGGCCCTGAACGCATCACCCGTTCATTGCCTAAGCTTTGGCTAGGATTTATAAAAGGAGCCTTTACTTTCAAACATTGAGTCGAAGACCCATTTACCCTTGTGTGAACCTAGAGTAGATGGCTTGTTAGGACATCCCTAGAATGTGAGAGAGTGCATGCATCTGCATTCATACCATCATAAGTACTGCATCTTTTCTAACTCGTGTCTTGTTTTTGCAATACAACAGTACTGGTCAGAGTGCGAGTTCCTTAGCCAGAGCTCGAGGTTTTTCCTTTCACTGACACCCGGCGCGACCTGATTTTTTCAACCACACCTCCCGAGTTATCCGTCCCTTTTGACGATAGCTCGTCCTAGGATTCACCCTTTTGTTTTTAGCCGTAGTCCGATCCGTACCAACTCGCAATTTGCTATGGCCCAAGAAACCAGCGAGCCTCTTTCCTCTACTGCATAGGAGGAGTTCCCTATTTCAGTGTACCTTTCCATTGTATCAGTCCTTGTTATCACTACTGCCTCCACTTTTGCCTTAGCATCCGGAGGACCTCCGCCATCCCAGTATCGTGTCCCTATGGCTACCTTACCATCGGGACCATCCTCTTGGACATCTTCTGCTTTTGGGGCCCCAGCTGTTGAGCTTGTCCCCATGACCTTCCCTCAGACTCCTTTCACTGCTCCTTAGGGCTATGTGTTTTGTAGCCCCCCTCCGAATGTGACTATTTTTGTTGTAGCTTCTCCCCAATTTGGATAGCTGGGTTCTCAACTTCCTGACTCCTCTTCTTCTTTTCTGACTCCGTCTGTTGGAGCCACGAGTGACGATTCTGTGACCGCGCAGCTGCAACAAATGTCGACCCTCGCCTAGCAATTGCAGGGATTGGCACTAGTGCTCCAGCCTTTTTCAGGTTTGTCCTTCCCGACTCCCGAGTTGCCTTTGCAACCAACTCTAGGACCACAAATTGCACCCACTGCACCACCCCCACAGTCGTCGCCATCCTTTGTATCCCCGGCAATAGGGACGTCGACATTGCCTTCTGCAGCACCGCCACAGCACCCTGCACAGCATGTATCTCTGCTATCTGGTGGCCAGCCGTCTAGGCTGGTGGGAGCATGGCCCGTAATGAGCATAGTACTAGGGGCCATTCCGGTCCAACAGCTCTTGCTCCTGCATTCTGCACCACCCCCTGCCTTATCCTCACCCTTATATCAGACACAAGCATCTTCTTTTGTACCTCAGCCTATAGTGCACGGTTACACTGGCCATCCTACAGTAGCACCAGACGGCAGAATGGTGGATTCGGAGGAGCCTTTAGGGGCGACCCATACGGTGTACGCGATACCCGCATCAGCTGCACAGTCTGTGGTCGTAGTAGCCCCAAACACTCTCCTTGCGAGGTTGAATGATTTGGAGTGAACACTCCGACAAGTGCAGGGTAGGGACCGCCGGTTCTACCAATTCCAGGACCTCTGTTATTTTCCAGAGGCGACTCTCCCTCCGAATTTTCATATCCTGGAATTCGAGAAATACAATGGTTGAGGTTGCCCAATCTCACACCTCAAAGCCTATTATGGAGACCTCCCTAGCTCCAAGCTGACGAGAGGTTACTTATCTGCCTGTTCCAAAAAAGTATTACAAGGCACACGTTGAAATGGTTCACTTCCCTCGACATGGCCACCATCAAGACTTGGGACGACCTTACATAGGTGTTCCTTGAACAGTATTCCTTCAACCTCGACCTAGTCCCAAAGTGCGAGGACTTGGTTGTAGTTAAGTAGAGCCCCAAGAAACATTTGGGGAGTATGTTGGACGATAGTGATCCTTGGCTTCACAGGTCAAAGATAGACCCTTTGACGAGGAGTCTATTGAGATAGTGATTCGGGGAGTACAACCAGCAGTCGAAGCTCTACTCAGCATACAGCCAGTCACCACTTTTTCTGCTTTGCTTCGGGCAGGTGCCTGTGTTGAGAGTTCACTGCGCGGCGGTAGTTTACCAGCACTCTCTACATTTGCCAAACAGGCCACTTCCTCACTTAGTGGCACCAACAGTAGCAACAATAACAACAACCCTAACGTCAATCCTCACAAGAGGTGGGATCCCTCTAAGAATACAGTCTCTTACATTAGATCTCCTGCTGCATCGGCAAATGTCCATCGGCCCCCTCAACGCCAAGTAGTCTATGCACCCACACCCACACCCACACCCACACCCACACCCACACCTAAAGCACCTCATACATCACACATCACTCCCACTACCACTCCAATATACCCTACGCCACTTGTTAGGATGCACCCGCCATTAGCACATCTGCAGCTGAGGTGGCAACGCTAGGACAAGCGCCACTATACCCCTTTGGTGGAGCCGTTGAGCATGGTGTTCCCTAAAGTCGCATCCCTGCTGAGGCAGCCTGAGATTCGATCGCCACCGAGTCCGCTTCATGCATGGTATAATACGAGCGCGTTCTGCAATTTTCATCGAGTTATAAGCCACTCGACGGACAATTGTCTCACACTAAGGAACGCAATCCAGAACTTGATTGACCAAAAGGTCATCGTTATTAGCACGCAGGCGGTAGGCCCAACACCTGCATCAATAGCCGCACAAGCACCCCTAGCACATCCCAGCATAGTTAGCCAACCTTTACCTCAGCATTCAACCCCAGAAGCAGCAGGCTCCTCGAGAGTCAATTCCATCTTTCTTGTTGATTCTATCTCATCTTCTATTTGTCCTACCGATCTTATTCATGATGTGTCATCCCTTTTTCCTCACCTATTATATCAGTGAGCGATTGGGAGTGACCTAGGAATGTGACTAAGATCGGGAGCTTCTTGGGTCTGGTAGGCTACTATAGCAGATTTATCAGGGATTTCTCCTCTATAGCCGCGTCTCTAACAGAGTTGACTAGGAAGGGAGTCCCGTTTATTGGGACTAGAAATGTGAGGCAAGTTTCCAAGAGTTGAAGTCTCATCTGATTTCTACCCTTATGTTGACTCTGCCTTCTGGAAATGGTGACTTCACTGTGTATAGTGATACCAGTGGTGTTGGGTTGGGATGTGTTCTGATGCAACATGGCAATGTTATTGCATATGCATCGCACCAACTGAAGGATCATAAGAAGGACTACCTGACCCACGATTTAGAGATAGCTTCCATAGTGTTCGCTTTCAAGCTCAGGCGGCACTTCTGTATGGAGAGCAGTTTGAGGTTTTCACCGATCATCAGAACTTGAAATATATCTTCACGCAGAGGGATCTCAACTTGAGGTAGTGTCTGTAACACCCGTAAAATTCATTTTGTAATTATTTACATTTTATGAATTTTATTCCTAGATGGGTGTTACTGTTTCGAGGCCCAATGTGTGGTATTGTGCTTTTGGGCTTGGGCCTCATGGGCCGGCTTCTTTTTACGTGTCCCTGTGCGTGGTTTGGCACTGTGCATTGTGGCACTGTGTGTGTGGGGCCCGGGTGTGGGTCCATGTGGGGCTCACATTTGTGGGCCTTTGGTTGTGGCTGGTGGTTGGTTGCTCGTGTTGTGTGTCAATGGCTGAAACGTGCAGGTGAGCACATTCCCAGCTACTACGGGCGCACGCTTTATAAGCCGCACTGCACTCCTTCGCTACCCATCGTCGCCTCCTTTTTCTTTCTTCTTCTTTCCTTCTCCTCCCCGGCATGCACTTCTCCCTTCCGCACCCTTCTTTCTCTTCCTCCCCACTCCTCCTTCTTCGCCCCTTCTCCTTTCCCCCTTCTCCTTCCACCCATCTCCCCTGTTTCCTACCCCTGTTACGCGATGAGAGAGAGAGAGGGAAGCGGAAGGGCTGTAGTGGTTCGTGTGGCACGTGGAGCTTGGGAGGAGTGTCCCTGAGATCGTGGTGAGGTTGTGGTCGCTAGAAATTCGCGGGGGGTCGGTCAGAGATCGTCGAAGGCGTTTTCAGGTATGCATCTCCACCTCATGAAATAGAGAGCATGAAAATGATAGAAATTGATAGGGTTGCATGGAATCTAGTAAATTTATTTTCCTAGAATTTATTGTGATTTATTGTGTATTTATGGTGGATTTATGGACATCTATGCCGGTAGTTGCGTTTTGGGTCATTTTGACCCTTCTGCCTTTCCGATTTTATATCTTGATGCATGGTGAATGGATTTTAGTTTTGTTTGTTAGGATTTGGAGTAGACTCGCGGGTTAACATCTTAAGTTTTATGCAAGATTTTTGGTGCTTGTTTAAGAGGTCCGATCGGAGGTCCTAGTTGGGGCAATCTCAGACGATAAGGTTTGGGCCGTTTTCTGGTTTCGAAAAATTTGGCATACCGAATCAGTGGATTTTAGTATACTGATTCTGTTTAGCATACCGTTTTTCTATCAACTTAGGTCCTCTGGTCGAAATTCGATAGTCTGATTTTTGACGATCGCCTGAATCAGTTGATTTAGGTCGACCGAACCAGTTTCGGTGTACCGAATTTGGCCTAAGTGTTGACAGTTGACCCGATCCGATCGATCGATCCAGACCAATCAACCGAACCAAGGGTTTTCGGCATATCGAACCTATTTTTGGCATGTCGATTCTAGGCCCAAATATGTTTACAAAATGCGTTTTCCGTGGGCTTTCTGGATTGCCATGTTTTGTCCCATTGAGGGGGACTGTGGGCCAGCAGTGGTAGTCTTCTGGGACCCCAGATGCGTTGTTTTGCCGAGGTTTTGGAAGAATTTTCAAAGATATGAAAATAGTTTGGAAAATGGATTTCAAGGAAATAGTTGGCCTATTTTGGAAAATGTTTTCTTGGTTTTCCGTGTGCGGGCAGAGACAGTGTGAGACCGTGTCGTCGGGACCAAGGAATGGGATGACATTCTCTGGTTGTCGGGTACGACTCCCTAGTTGAAGTCAGGGGTCGAGATTCATGAGGCTGAGGGGCGTCGGGTCCTGGAGGTATGAGACTCCTTGACTGTCGTCTCAAGGCTAGGGTTGTGGTCCGCGGGTTGAGGTATCTTATGGCATGACAGGGAGGTATGATACTCCTGCTGTCGCTGTGAGCACTGAGGCTCGGGTGTTGTCAGGTGTGGAGGTATGATACTCCCTCCTAAGCACCGTGTGTGGAGGACATCGTGACAAGGTGTACCCTATGGTGGCCAGTGTGGGTGGGACACGTGCCTCATAGCTGGTAGCTTCCTGAGAGACAGGACAGCCTTCCCAGGGAGGGGTTGGCTTTTGAGGGTTCTCTTGAGAGAGGGGAATCGCGGGACGATGAACGCTCCTACATAGGGTGGCTGTCACCGTGGTAGTGCAGAACGCTGTGGTCGCTCCTCAGCAGACTACGTGTGGCCAGAGTTTGGTTGCCTGGCGCCGGGCTTCCCGACTCACTGTGTGTGGTTTTGGCCATTAAGGGCCTTTGCTTGTAGCTTTGTGTTAGTAGAGCCTCAGTTGTGGTTTTGGCCGGTGTGGGCCTGATTTATAAGGTTTTGAAGAAAAATAGTTTGTGAAATGAATTTAAAAGGAAAATTGATTATAGTTTTGTTTTTTCACGGTTTTCGTGGGGTGCATACATGGTGACTTTTGTCACTCATACATTTTCCCTCGTGTTTTTGGTTTACAGGTGTAGGCATGCAGACGTTTAGCATAGTGCATATAATCTGGAGTCACCTAGTCGCGCACACAGGTTCCTTGTGGTTAGATATTTACTATTTGGCTTTAATTTTCCCGTAATTTAATTTCTTTTAAATTATTACGGAAAATGTGGGGCGTGACAGTTTTTGGTATCAGAGCTCCAAGCTCACTAGGTCGCATTAGGTTAGTGCTACACCTAGGGTGTCTTGACTAGAGACTCCATAGGTTGTGCATTGACGGTAGAGTCTGCACTTGATTTCTCGGCATGGTTTTCTGGTTGTTGCTTTGTCTGTGGTGCAGGTACTTTGCCTTTCTCCGACAGGATGCCTCCTCGTGGTTGTAAAGGCAAGGCCCCTATCGAGGAGATTGAGTCCCGAGAGGACGTAGGAGGATGAAAGGCAATTCGCGCAGAACTGAGGAGTTTGGCACACGGGATCTCTCACGCGTTCAGTAAGAGTTGTGTTAGTGAACCGTTGGGTGACTCATGGCTGAATCGGTTCACGAAGCTTCATTCACCGTCATTCAAGGGCAAGGTCAGTGCTGAGGAGAGCGAGCCCTGGCTGGAGAAGGTGGTGAGGATGCTGGAGAGCATGGCGTGCCCAGAGGAGCATTAGGTACGGCTGGAGACCTACCTACTAGATGGTGAGGCAAATAGGTGGTGGAAGTCTGTGAGGCAGTTGAAGTTCCCAGACTTAGTCACTGTTAGTATCCAGTGGAAGGATTTCAAGACGGTCCTCTATGACAAGTATTTTCCCGCTCATGTGAAGGAGAACCGTCGCCGAAATTTCTGGAGTTTGGAGCAGGGCACGATGTCGGTGCTCGAGTATGAGACTGAGTTCGCCCAGCTAGAACACTTTGCTCCTGCCTATGAGTCTGAGAAGGAGCAGGCGCAGAGGTTTCTAGACGACTTGAACCCTAGGCTACTAGTGAAGGTGATGGGCTATAGGTGCCACATTGTAGAGAACATGGTTGGGATGGCTTACCGCTTCAAGGCGGAGCATTAGAACTTTCTGAAGAGTCGTCCCAAAGGGAAGGGTAAGTCTTCTTTTACCTCCCGGTTCTCTTTCTCCAGTCCTCCAACTGCCGATAGCTCAGGTAGCCTTGAGAAGAAGCAAAAGGCGAGGTCCAGTGTTTCCTCTGTAGGCTGGTGGAGTTTTGCTGGGGGTAGCGGAGCTGGCTTCAGTTAGACAAGGTCTAGTGCTCCCGGTGGGAACCAGTGCATCAACTGTGGTCAGGTGCGCCACATCGCTGCTGTGACCATGCCCAGGCCCGGGGCCGATCCAGCGCGGAGTCGCGCTAGAGGGAGGAGGCCACAGCCACGCCAAGATGGCGAGGTCGCGAGATGGGATGAAAACGGAAAGAAAAGGAGTCACCACCAAGTCTTTTAAGGGAAAGACGAGGAAAACCACAAACAAATCACAAAAAGTGAATGAATGAGATGCAAACATGAAGGCCAGATGTCTACTAACCAGATGATGGGTAAGGATTCCTATTACGCACGGGGAAGGTGTTAGGCACCCCCGTACGTCTGAGAAACTCGGTCTTTTTAGTCTGATTCGCTTGCTAGAGGCTAAATGAATGTTTTCCATGCCTAGATTGTGTTTTAATCATGCTGATATGAATGCCAAGACAAGACAGGATGGATGTATAAGAGGGTACGCGAAAACTGCGAAGAAATCCCCATGAAATGATGAAATACAAAGTATGACACAACAACGAAAATCACATGAAATGACGAAGTTTCTGGCAAAAATGGCTCAAAAAATCATACATATCTCAAGAGTGTCAAAAATTCAACTGACTTAAGTCGTTATAATCAAAGAAAGCATCACAGAAATCAAGGTGGGAAAATGGTAAAGAAGTCCACGAAAAACAGGAAAACTGTGACATGTGAAGAAATTCACATAAAATGACGATGTTTTTGTAAAGAATGGTTATGAAAACTATATTAAGGTCAAAGGGATCAAAAATGCGACAGACCCAAACTAGTAGGAGTGCAGAAAACACCAAAGAGATCCAAACGGAAAAATTGCAAAGAAATCCTCATAAAATACGCAAATGGTGAGATGAGAAGAAAACCACATAAAATGACGATGTTTTTGTAAAAAATGGTCCAAAAAACCATACCGAAGTCAAAAGATAGAAAGTGGGGTCAACCTGAGTCATCGAAACCATGGAAAAGGTTGTGAAAATCAAAAAGGGAAGATAATTCTTGGTGGGGCCAATGTCGGGCTTCAGGCCTATTAATATACACCCTCGAGCGATGAAATCCAAATCAAATCGAACAATCCGAAAACATAGAATAAAGACAATCAAATCAAATATTAGATGAAGGAATCCAAAGACAGATGGGAGAAAAATCTACGGAAGAATGCATGAAATGCAGACCTATCTAAAAAGGAGGGACTGATGTGCAAATACAGCAAAAACTATGTAAAATGCATGGAAATGTACCTAAATGAGTAAAAGATGCTAAGGAATGCTTTGGACAGATATTATGCATGACTTGGTGCGATAACTGACACACATGTGCATGAATTGATGACATAGGGGCAATTTGGTCATTTCAGTGGTCAAATGTGATAAATGCATGCATGGGGACAATGCATGGTCTAAGGAATGCCAAAATGTATGAAAAAATGTCAGGAAAAAGAAAACATGCAAAAGAAAAGGTCCTGAAGCAATAAAACAATGTAAAAACAATAAATGACAAGTATAGGGACCAAAACATAAAATTCACAAAAAGGAATGTCTCCTGGATCAAAATGCATTCAGAAACTTCTATCCTAGTGTACAGATGATGGATCAAAGGAAATATGAGACTGGGATGTAAGAATTGTACTAAGATAATTCCCTAAAAACTCAGGGTCTAATTTGCAAAATTCACAGAAAGGAAATGTTTATGGCTAAAAATGTGTTTAAAAAGTTTTGTCTGGATGCTAGGATGTAAAATTTAATGAAAATGTGGCTATGTGATGTTTCATGTGTGAACATTATAATTTTGTTAATTTCTTGAAAACCTAGGGTCGATTGTGCAAAATTCCCACATAGGGTGCAAATCTGACAAAAATGTGAAATCAGATGTTCATTTATATTTCAAACAGGGTTTTTTAATGGAGACTTTATTCAAATGGTGATTTTACATGTACATGTGATCAATACATGTGAAACATATTAAAATGTGATGTAAAATGCAATAAAACTACATTAATGATTTTAAAAAAACTTCAGGGACCCAAATGCCAATTTTCCTGTTTATAAACATTATTTATTAAGTTCAGGTAATGATTTGCAAAATTTCAGGACCAAACTGTTATAAAAATCAAGTTTTTTTACATGGTCAATGTAATTATGGATATTTTTAAGGTCTAAAATGCAAATTATACAAAAGAATGTCTTTTCAAAAACTCTAGGGGCCAAAATGCAAAAGTCCAGGACTTAAATGCAATGAAAACATAATCTCAGGGGTTTAAGTGTGATAAAACCTGTATGAATAGGACTGAAATACAAATAAAATTTAAACAAGACAAAAAGTGCAATATTCACAATGCAATTTCAAATTATGAAAAGTCAGGGGTCAGAAAATAAACTTTCAGGACTCATTTGCAAAGAAAACATGAATATAAGGGCCTAACTGTAAAGAAACAAAAATATATGGGACTAGAAATGTAATTAAAAGTTAAATAGGGCAAATCATGCAATATTTACAGAAATAATAAAGAAATGAAACTTATTTAAATCTTCAGGGGCTTAAACACAAAAATACAGGACCTAAGTGTAATAAAAAAAGACCAAAAAGTATTAAAAAAAGGACCTAGATGTAAGAAAGCACTTAGATGTAAGGGAAAAGGACCTAGATGCAAGAGAAAATGACCTGAAAGAAATTCCAGGTACCTATAAGTAATTATATTCAAAATCTAAATGTAATTATTAAAAACTAAAAGAAAAAAATTCCTAAATCTATTTATTTCGAGGATCGCCGGCAATCCCTCTCCGATGCAAACTCCGGTGAGCCAACAGCGGTGGCGCGACGGCGGTGGTCGGAGAAGCAAAGAAACTTCACGACGGACATCTCTAAGACTGTGCGCTCCAGTGAGTGGCGGTCGAGGTCGGAGAAGACGACGACGAAGGCTTCTAGAGGCGGTGTGGAGGCTGGGTTGTCGCAGCGAGCATCGGGTAACCTCTGGGGAAGCACACCGGGGCTGTGGAACGTCGCGGATGAAGCTAGAACGGCGTGGGGCGCTTCCCCCGTCGCGGGCTCCGATGAGGCATTTCGTCGATGTCGCGGAAAGGCTGCAGCGGCGGAGGGGCGAGGAAAACTGTTGGGGAAGCTCCGGGGGTCCACGGCGGTACTCCTGGAGGTTGTGCGGAGGTCTGGGACCCTCTGACCTCCCCTCCCCCTAGGTTCGTCGACGATGACTTCGGTCATCTTCCACGGCGATGGCGAGCAGTGCTCCGTCTGCTTGGGCCTCCACAAGGCTAAGTGTGGGCTTGGGGAGCATGGAGGAAAAGGGAGAGGAGGGGGGCCAGGACATCTTCCCGAGCCAAGAGGCCATTGGCCTCACCTCCGGTGGTGAACCAACCACCGGAGCAAAAGGGGACGGCACGTTTGGAGGCTATCTTCGGCAGAACACGACCTGGAGGCTAGGGAACGACTCTGTAAGACAAGAGGGGTATTGAATTGAAGCTAATGATGGCTAGAACATACTTGGAACGGTCTGGCTGTTCTCCGGCAACGGCGACGGCAACGACACTCCGGCGGGATGCTCTGGTTGCGTTCCAAAAGGTCTCCAGGGCCGCAAGCGGGCTTGGAGAAGGGCTCTGAAGGTGAGAAATTGGTTTGGTGGTTTTGAGGCTCAGGATGGGGTGCTCTCTCAGGATTTCTCCTCTCTTTGGCGATCACAGTTCTTCTCCTCCCCTCTCTATGATGCGGTTCAATTCAGTTGCTCCCCCTCCTCCTTTGGTGGTTTCTCAAGCTCTTTAAGGAGTGGAATGAGTGAGGAGGATCGTGGGTGGTGGTTGCCATTGACCTGATCGTGGGAAGGAGGGAGTGGGAGGAGTGATGGTGCGGAGAGAAAGAAGAAGCACTATTCCTTTATTTTTTCATTTCCTAAATCATCAATCAAAATGTGGTTTGGGCTTAACGGGCTGACTTTGGGCCTTTTGGTTTTGGTTTTGTTTTGTTTTTGGTTTTAGGTTTTTAGGGTTTTGTTTTAAAAATTCAGTTTTGTTTTAAGTTTTCGATTTTGTTTTGGTGATTTTAATTATTTGTTTTGGTGATTTTAATTAAATTTTGATTTTGTGATTTTTAAGTTTAATTGTTTTTAAATTAGGGTTTTTAGGGGTTTGAGTTTAATTACATGAGATTTTAAGTTAGTTTCTTTTGGGATTAATTAAATGATTTAGGGTTTTTAGGATTTTAATCATTTTAGGGTTTTTGTGATTTAATTAATTTAGGGTTTTGGTGACTTAATTAGTTGGCTTTAAATTAGGATTTTCAATATTTTAATTATTTTAGGGGTTTTTTAGGGTTTTGGATTTTAGTTGGCAGTTTTAGCTTAAATTAGGGTTTTTGGGTTTTAATTAAGGGTTTTTTAGTTTAATTAGGTTTTCCTTGAAATTAAATGGATTAAAGTGGTTTAAAAATGGATTTTATTTGGTTTTGACTTTAATTAGGGTTTTCACTTGATTAATT
>JAMKQA010015269.1:0-10073 GCA_024699735.1 Posidonia australis
AAATCACAGGCAGATGCACAGAAAACCAACCACAACCTCACACAACCAAGAAACAACAGATTATCCATTAATAAACCATTAAACACAATATTGCAAATAATTACATGGTTTATAATGAAAATGGATAATCAGGCCTAGATGTTACAGGAGGCGTCCAGATGACGATTCTACGCCTTTCAGGCACCTAATCAAAAGGAAGATGACTTAGTTTTTGAGGCAGATGACGTGTATTTGGAAATATCTTGTATTTAATTTTGAAAATCTAATTGTAACGTTGGATTTGTCTCTGACGTAAGAAGTTCTTATAAGTCAATAAAAGAACCTCTTGTGTAGATCTATGAGAGCTTCCATTAGGTTTTAGACTCTTTTCCTTTCTGTATTTTGGGAGATCTACAAGATCACATTGTAACCAGGTTTTGTTTAATAAAATTATTTTTTCCCTTTCAATATGTCTTCCATTTCTCTTTCTTCTTTCAATTTTAATTTAAGGCTTTGTGTAGCAATAGAAGAACTTCATCCTGAATCAGGTATCATTGTTCTAATTTTAATTGTATTTCATTGATCATATCATTCATTGCATATATTGAGGACAATGCATGATTTAGGTGTAGTCTTCTCTATGTCTTTTTATTTTTTTAGTTGTTGAGTGTCTTTTCATATTTTTTTGGTTATTTACCTTCATTTTTTTTATTTTTCTTTTCTTTCAAAAAAAAGAAAAAAATGAAAACTAAAAAAAGTGAGAAAAAAGGAACTATCCATATTAGTTTAATCAATTAGGAGTAAAGAAGTAACCTTGTGTTGAAATTCAAAGGTTAGACTGAGTAATTGAAGATCCTATGATTCAAAGAGTAGAGACAAAATCTGAAAAAAAACATCATCTGAAATATTTATAACTTATATGTACCTTATCATGCACTATCACTCTAGTCTTTAACGATGGGGAATAAATAAAGGCCTGAACACCTTAGCAATACAAATAAAAAAAAGGAGAATAATAACATCGAATAATTTCTGAGTAACTGGATATCGTGCCTCAGTAAGCATCGGTATTCATGTAAAAAGGTGATTGGAGGATTAAAGAAAAAGGAAAAAAAGTCTTGTCTTTGAGGCCTTTGCAACTTGAGTGATTAAGTCCTTAGGGGTGTCTAGAAGTTGATGTGAAAAATAGGATAGTGTCTCTATGATGACAAGATGAGAGATCTCAACAAAGATCAAACTGGAGGATTAAGACATAGGAAACTTTGGATCTTTTAGTTGAAAAGGTTAATGTGGATTCCTTGGAATTTTTCCTTTTCTTTATTCTTCACTTTATTTATTCCTTAACCTCTTTTCTTTTGAAATTTTGTGGGTAGATCCGCTATAAACCCTCATGAGACACCACTCGTCCACTAGGGCAATCTAGGGGTTTAAAGGCTTGTTGTACGTGCTAAGTGTAACCGTGATTCCTACAAAAGTGAGTTAGGATTTTTTTTTTCTTCTTTTTTATTTCAGAGTTAGTTTGGCTCGAGGACTAGCAAACGATAGGTATGGGGGTGTTTGATTAACTCATAATTCGTGCATATTTTATTCCCATATTTGTCTATTTTGTATATAAATAATATTACTCGAGGTGTTTTGTGCAAATTTTGCAGAACTTGAGCAGTTAGAAAGAATTTACCAAAAATAAGGGGAAAAGAATAATTGTGCCAAAAAAGAAGAGATTTTTATATAGAAAATTTTAGAGCTATGTTAGGAGGTCAAATACACATTTTTCATATGTTTAAATACTAATAAAATATTAATCAACTAGTGGAAAAAGTCAAAGAAGATCTTGGTTGACATGGATGCCTCTCAGGCGCCTAGATGCAAATTTGGTGCCTCTCAAGCGCCTGCACCCGATACTTTTAACTTGTTCTTCTTTGAATAAGATTCTCATTTATAAATATCTTGTATTCAAAATCCAAGATTAAATTTTATATTCGGATTTGTTTCTGACGTAAGCAAGTCTTTGTAAGCCTATAAAAGAACCCCTTATGTAAATCTGTGGAACTTCCATCTAGGTTTTATACTCTTTTCCTTTCTGTATTTTGAGAGATCTAGAAGATTAACATTGTAACCAGGTTCTGGTTAATAAGATTATTTTTTCTTTTCATTATGTCTTTCATTTCTCCTTCTTCTTTCTCTTTTAATTTAAGGCTTTGTGTAAGTATATTTGGCTAATCTTCTAGATCTAAGGTAGAGATGAAGTTTATTTAGATTGATATGTGTGATCATGTTTTTTTCTCTTTCTCTTTATGCTTCATGCAATGAGTATGTGGATTGGATGTATATTACATAAACCACTCCTAGAATTGATAAACTTTGATAGACTAACATTAAGTTCGTCTTCTTAGTCTATGCTTTGGGAGGATTTTATTGGGGGTTGTATATATAATCTCGATTTCATCATACATCATCTGATTTAACTTGGTTTGTGTGTTTTTACTCTTAATCTTGATATTCTATGATGCATATTTTAGCATATAGTTTATTCTTGTGTGGATAAAAATCATTAAATCAAGTTATTTAGATCAATAGAGAGGAAGGGAATAAACATGATCATGCATTCTCAATTCTAAGTAAATGGATTTGAAACCCTAGGTTTTAATTAATCTGTTTGTTTCTTGATCATTTAGATTTAATTTTAAACATCATCCCTCTTACATTTCTTCTCAATAATTGACAATAAATCTTTGTTATTCGTAAACACTTTTCTCTGTGGGATCGACCCATATTTGTCGACATACAACATTAGATGCCGTGCACTTGCTGTAATTAAAACGAACACATCACGACGTGTGTGTAATGCCTCGATTTTGGGCACGCTACCATAGTTACAGTATCATAAGCAAAATTACACTAATTACAGTAAAATTAAATAACTGCAACTAAGGCTCACCTCTAGGAAACGATGTGCAGCTAGAAGCTCCTACTCCGGCACCGAAATTCGGCTGCACACGATCTGCACCTAAAAACCAAACAAAGCATGCATGAGTGACATCTAAGTCACCCAGTACGTGCTCCAAACACACAAACAACGAAATCTGACAAAACACTAAAAATGCAAATTTTAATTCATAAAACTTGGTTTTCTTTTGAAAATCCAACTCTCAAACCATCACTTCTTTTTTTATTTGAAATCACTTGGGAATCTGATCCCAATTCATACTTTTTCCCAAATCTGTTTCCAAAACCACATTTTTTTCTCAAAAACTCGCTTTTCTTTCTTTTCATACTTTCCCAAAATCTTTCTCATATTCTATGAAATTCATATTTTTTGACCAGGTCCAACCTAAAATACATTGCCTCTCAGGGCTCAAAACCAAAATCGAAATCATGGGTTGGTAACTGGTTAAAACCACAATTCTTATTTATTTCTAGGATTTGAGGACCATTCACCGGTCCAATCCTAGCCAAACCACATTTCTTTTCATTTCTTGAAATCACATTCTTTTCTTATTCATTCTCACTTTTCTTATTGATGTTACCTTGATCAGGGGTAACCAGACACACAAGCAGTAGGTGAGGACACCGTTTCCTCTACCTCCATGCACTACCGCAGTGAAGTTTCCCGTGCGGGAGGACACCGCCCTGGCCAACCGGCCTCAAATTCTTTTCATATATGCACGGGGATACGTCTTTATTCTGACGTCCCATCGGTGACCCGAACAACTAGGTTTATTAACCCAGGCTCAGCCTACACCGTCGGTGACTCAGACACCTAAGTCTCATATTCCTAGGCCCAGCCTACACCGTTACGAACTCGGTGACCCAAACAACTATGTTCAATAACCTAGGCTCAGCCTACACCAGCAAGAGCTCGACAACTATAGTCGTGTCTAACAATTGGTTTCTTTGGAGTCTCTTGTTCCTACCACATTGTTGACACCAACCCTCGTGGTTCCTCAACACCATTAGTGTTTAACTTTCAAAACTCTTTAAGTTTTCTTTTTCAAAACCATTTCCATTCCATTCTTTTCATTGCAGGAATCTTTTCCCATGCAACACATGACTCTCCACTGGGGTCCTAACTCAATTCATTTAAAATCATGTATTTAAAATCACAAATTAGGCCTCAAGCCCAAAAACCACACATTCAATCACTTTTATTAATCTTTAGGGTCTAAAACCCAAAACCATTCCCAAATTTACTTATTTGGGTTTCATATTCCTCTATGACATTTACATGGGGAAAACACCATTAACACATGCTCACTGTTCATTTAAAAACATTTATTTCCATCATTTATGCCCATTTATTCAAATGGGCCAGGGGATGAAAACGGCAGACCAAATTCAAATTTGGTATACAAAAAATCACTAGTTTGGTATACCGAATACCTTCGGTATACCGAAACCCCCTATTTCGGTCGACTGAAGGTTTTCAATCTACCGAAACCAGGTGCCACTGAACAAACTGATAGGGATTCGGTATGTCGAATTCAGTTCAGCATGTCGAATCACTCGAAACCAGGGCACCTCCCCTGCCAGCGAACCACTTGTTTGCCGAAAATGGGACCTCGAGCAGATCCCTCAAACAAGTATCACAAAATGCAATTAAATCATGGGGCGTAGACTCTTGAGTCTACTTCATGGCCCCTCAAACCATTCATCAATCCATTAACTATGTGATTCATACAAAAATCACAAAGGGGAGAAACTCAGTTTAACATACTGTAGCTTTCATTCCAAAACTCATTTAACGTTATCAAACCACATGATATTTATGTTTTCATATATTTCAACTCATTCCCATCAATTCCACCATTTTTTTGCGATTTTACATGCATTTATCTCTATTTACATGCATTTAACATGATCTACTAGAAGCAGGTAAATGAGCGAAGGAAAAGGGCCACGTACCTCGAGTGGCACTCCGACGATCTTCCTTACTCATCGGCGAGTCTCTTCTCACCCTGGCGAAGTCTTCTCCACCGGCGGACCACATGAACTACCACCTCCTCTATAGCGCGCTGTTCTTCCTCTCCTTCTTCTCCCTCGCGTCTCAGTCCTTCCTCTTCCACTCGCCTCTGCCTCTCTTTATCTCCTCCTCCTCCCGCGTCGCACCGGCCACCCATCACGTCGGAGAAGACAGGAAGGCACGAGCCAATGTCATTGGTGGCACGAACTGGTGGAGGAAGAAGACGGGGTGGGGTGAACACGTGAGTGAGAGAAGGTGAAAAAAAAGAAAGAAAAGAGGAAAGAATGGGCACGCAAACCAACACGACTGTGCATCCTCAAATTGGACTCTACATTAGTTCCAAATCACAAGCAGGTGCACAGAAAGCCAACCACAAGCTCACACATCCGAGAAACAATAGATTATCCATTAGTAAACTATTTATACAATATTACAATTAATTACATGGTTTATGATTAAAATGGATAATCAGGTCCAAGCATCACAGTGTGGCTTAAGGAGCTGAATATCTGTAGCTCTAATTCTGGTTTACTGTTTTTAGTAGGTTGATAGGCATGTGCTAAGTGACTTTTAGATGTTACGTGTATTTTAATGTTTTTCTTACAGGTGCAGACATGTGAGTAGCAGTCAAGTCTAATGTATATAACAGGAGTGATGTAGCCACACACCACACATTCTGGGTAGATTTAGTAATTAATTGTTGTTAATTATTTAAATTTATTACATTTATTTTAGAGTTATTTATTTGGTAATAGCTCTAGGTGTGTTAGGATGGTAGGTTATGACCCTTGGGGGCGTTACAATTTGTGTGGGGCTAGGATTGTGGAAAGAGCATCTACGAGTGAATGGTTTGAATGATTTTGGCTCCTATGTTGACCTCATGTCCTGGAAGTAGTGACTTCATTATGGACAATGATGAATTGTGGATCTAGGTTGGATCGTGTCCTTGTGCAACATAGTAATATTGTGGGCTATGCATTTTGTTAGTTAAAGAATCACGAAAAGGAAACTTCTAGACTTAGGATCCAAAGATGGCTATTGTGGTGTTTGTACTAAAGGTCAGGCAACACTACCTTTCAAGGACCAGCTTTTGACTTTTGCTAATCCTTAGAATTGTTTATGGGAGTTATGCCGAGGAAGTGTCTAGCTGATGTATTTTGGGTGATTTTGGCGTAACCAGAGGTGCTTCAGTGAGATCTACCCTTCATCGAGGATATCATTTAGATCCTTAATCGGGTGCAGTAGATTTTGGCAAAACAAGGTGAATCTGTCTGTGTTTGTGTTGTGGCACCACCAAGGCTGTGAGGGGGACCACTTGGGAGTGTGGGGTGGACATCCATACACAATACCCCTACCTATTTGTTTGAAGATGGAATTTCGAGGATGAAATTCTTTAAAGGAGGTAGGATGTAACACTTGTGGTTTGTGCAAGTCAGGCGATGTTGGAGGCCATTTGCATCCATCACCATCGTCAAGGATCGATCATCAGTGAACGATACACGTCCTACCAGTGGTTCTTTTTATTCTGTTAATATTGTTAATATAATGTCATGGTGTGGATTGTACTTGGAATCCCACGAGTGTGATCGTGTAGTGACGATAGTGTTTGCACAAGAGATGGGTTACATGAGTGACCCCATCCCATTTGTGTGGTTTTTGGCTGATTCTTCAATTAATCGAGTTGTGTGTTGCATGAATGTGTGATTTATGGTTTGGATTCTTGCCTCCTCGAGTTTTTGGTTTTTGTTTCTCCATTATTATAGGTTTTAACCCACCTTTTAGGGATGGGCTGCTTGTGCCCACGCCCTCAGGATGATTGTTTGGCTTGAGGCATGTATAGGACATGCGTATTGCTTGCATGTTCTGGACGCATGGGTGAGGGGCGTGTATTAGTCACATGTCCCCTATAGTAGTGGGTTCTAGTAGGTTTTGTAGGGTGTTTTGATGGTATTTTTGGGTATTATGTTTTTGGTTTTGGACTGATTTTTTGTCAAGTTTTGTGTGATATTTTACAATGTTTTCAAGATAATTTTGAAATAGTTTTCAAAATGGTTTTCCAAAAGGATTTTGGAAAAGAAATGCATAGGTTTTGTAATGGTTTGGTAAATTGATTTTTCTATGGTTTTGGGGAATCAAAAGGATTGTACTAGTGGACCAGGAACTACTGATACCTTTAGAAGGTCATGTACGAGTCTAAGATTGAGGTTTCGAGGCTTTTCGTGACTTTTCATGTTGAGTTTGAACGGTGTTTTGCAAGGTCTTCATGGTGTTTCTGAAGAAAATGGTTTTCGAAATGATTTTGAAAGGAAATGCATAAATTTTGCAAAGGTTTTGAAATTTTTTTTTCTGTGGTTTTGGTAGGAACTACAAGGGTCGTAGATCATACTAACGGACCAAAGACACCTAAAGGGTCAGGTGCGAGCCCAAGGTCGTGGTTGCCAAGTTTTGTAAGAGCCATAGGATTGTAGCACCGTACTGATGGACCAGGGATGATTGATACCCCTCGAGGGTCAAGTGTGAGCTTGAGGTCATAGTTGCCATGTTGGGTGCTGGCAGGGTTAGGGGTTGTGGCCAGACCTTGGGTGGCCCAGGCACCAAGGACATCTAGAGGACGTATCTTGTGTTTATCCCAAAGCAGACTGTGGAGGGTTATTAGAGTATGAATCTGGGACAAAAGAGCTCCTATACAAGGTGACTTATCTGTGGTAGTGGAGTGTGCTTCAATGGCTGCTTGTTGATTAGTCAGTAGCTTGTGGTTAGAGTGACATGGTAGGTTTTTGTGCTGTGTGCATGAGTTACGGTTGTGATTTTTTGAGCTCTGTTTAGGTTTTCAGTCTCCAGTCTAGTGGAGACTTTGGTTTTGAGACGTGATTTTGTGTTGGCTTTGGACTTGATTTGGCATAGAATAGCCATTCCAAGAGTGCATAAAGAGATTTCAAAGATGCACGTATTTGAAAAGAAAAAAGAATAGTTTTGAAAAGCATATTTTAAAGGATTTATGCTTGTAGGGCAATAGCAAATTGTCTCATTGTGGTTTGTGACATCAAGGTAAGATACCTACTTTTTTGCGGTTTTAGTGTTGTTGTCTAGGATGTACACTTATACGGTTTGGTGCATTGAGATTTTGATAGTTTTTTTTGCTGGTTTTGCATATCTGTAATAGAGTCTTGTAGGTCTTGGACTTGGTACTGTCGAGAAGGGCAATCGTGTGGTTTGGGAGCTAAGCACTAGTAGTTCTAGTTTTTGGTTTGCTATTTTTAGTAATTGGTAAGCATGTATTGAGTGACTTTTAGATGTCACTCACGTGTATTTTAATGATTTTCTTGTAGGTGTAGATATGAGAATAGCAGTCAAGTCTAGTATATAGAGTGGGAGTCACGTAGCCGCACACCACAGTTTTTAGGTAGATTTAGTGATTGTTTTTTGTTAACTGTTTAATTTAATATATTACATTTATTTTAGAGTTATTTATTTAGTAATAGCTCTTAGTGTGACAAGATGGTGGGTTGTGACGCTCAGGAGTGTTACAACTAGAACGGGAGTGAATTGCCATGATTAGAGCTACAACGAGGCGTGGACTACTAGTGTTGGAGTTGGGTTGACTTACTTTTTGGACTCAAGATACACACTTCACCGAGAGTTTAGGATGGAGCTTTACCTATTGATTTAGATGCATGGTAGGCTTATGCATGTTCTTGAGTTAGAGAATGTTTTTTAAATTGATTGAGGAATTGCATGTCAAATACCCTAGTTTAGATGGCTTGATTGCTAGCAATGCAGTGCAGTTAAGTTTTAGTTTACATGATTGTGTTGCCAAGATCATATCTTCTGTTTTACTTGTCGAAATTGAGTGAATTTGGATTCATTAGAAAGATAATTTAGAGATCTTGAATTAGATGTATTTAAGTGAATTTTCTAGAGTCGCAGACTACTCTGTTTATATGGTTCTTTATAGTAGATTTCCACTGCCTTGTTTCTTGACTTGTGTTGATGAATGTTTAATCATTTATACTTTTCATTGATGCTTGTTGAGGAATTTTAGGAGGTCCTCTGGTGTCTTGTGCTTTGCTCTAGATGCTTTGTTTGAAGACAGAGTTATTGGAGATGGGTCGTGTATTTTACCCTTGCCTTTTGGGACAAGACTATAGAGTGTTGTGGCCTTATATTTTGATGTGTGTTATCTTGTTTTGTGAATTTTTAAATAAATTTCCTTAAGAGATTTGGAAAATGATGAAAAGAAATTTGAAATGATTTTTATTTGAGCTTGATCTTGAACTGTGATGTCGAAGGGATTATGAGGTAAGACCTGCATCGAGGACGGTATTGCAAGTGCTTGAGCACAAGTCCTAGGCTTTGTGATTTAGAGAATTGTGTTGGTAGAACTAGGAGGTGTAACAAATCATCTAGCCGGTCAAACATAATTTCCAAGAACGTAGAGAATACGTACCCTATGGCTGAACTAGGAGGTGTAATAGATCCTTTTGGTGTCCTACAGTGGATAGTGAGGATTCATTGGAATGTTGCAAGATGATTCATCTGTGGCAGTGTAGTGTACCTTGACAGTTGCTTGTGGCTAGTGTCTATTGCTTGATGTCAGGTAACATGATAGGTTTTGTGATTCGTGTGATTTTAGCCTTTGAGTTGATTTGGCTAAGAGTAGTCATTTTGAGATGCATGTTTTTGAGATTTAAATGTGCATTGTGTTTTCAAAGTAAAGTTAGAAATATTTTGAGAAAAGGCATGTTTTAGAATTGTCATGCATGCTTTTGCCATGATTTTGCTTTAGGAGTTTTTGTGCCTGTGTGGGCCTTAGTGTTGTCTGTAACTGGAGGCTTTGCAGAAGGCTTCGTGCTTTTGGGTTGCACATATGTTTGTGCATTTTCTTGAATGGTGTTTGTGACCGTGCTCGACCCGGAGGGAGGGGGAAGGGAGGAGACCACAGCCATGCCGGGACGGCGAAGGCGCAAGGATAAAAGATAGAAGAAGAAGGGAGTCGCCACCTAGTCTTTTAAGGGAAAGACGAGGAAAACCACAAAAGGATGAATGCATGTGATGCAGATGGGAAGGCTGGATATCTGCTAACCAGAGGATGGGTAAGGATTCCTATTACGCACGAGGAAGGTGTTAGGCACCC
>JAMKQA010015271.1:0-14451 GCA_024699735.1 Posidonia australis
ATCTGTATGATAAAGAATCTGCACCTTGTAATTTCTATGAGTTGCTTTTCATTTATACAAGGAACCATGATTCATGCACATGCATGCTAGGAAATATGTAGTAAATATGTTCTTTATGTATCCATCATATGCAAATGGTTGCTAAGTTCACCCACTCATCTATTATGTATTAGAATCACATGCAAGTATTTTCAGCCATATACCCATGATTTATTATGATTTGGACTTTAATAATGAAAGCTTTCCATTTGTTTGCATCCTATCATATCTCAGTTTTTTTTGTCGCCTGCATAACTAATCCAATTAACAAAAAAATCATTTATCTCTGAATCTGGACCAGATTCTGAATCAGACTGCAGTCTGATTCAGGTTTTATGGGAAGCACCATTCTGGAGCACCAACCTGGCGCCCCAGAGTGGCGCACCCTACCAGAGCACCACTCTAGCGCACCATGCTGGTGCACCAGACTGGTCAGAGAGCAAATCACCTTGTTTGCATCTCAGTCTGCATTGTTTCCTGGAGGAATTTGATTCTGGTTTTCTTGGTGTTGATTCTTGGATATCATAAGTCCTTGCCTGCATGTTTTCATCTTGAAATAATATTGTTTTAAGACTTTTTTTGCACCTTGTATATTCAGTCCATGGCTAAATTCCGGTAGGCTGATTGCCCCTTACTCCAATATGGAGAATCTTATGCATCAGCCCATGATCCAGGTGATATGGTTGAACCTTGTTGCTTTCATCTAGCATGAATAGGATGTGATCTTGTGTGAGGCTACTAGCCCTTGAGCACAAGGTCCATAAATCTTCTCATACTTGCATTTTTCTAGATTTTCAAAGTATTTTCTGACTTTACAAAGACTTTGCATTGCATAACATTCTGGAATGCATTTATATATGACATTGCACTGCATGGATTTCTGTGTTTTCTTTGACACACCCTTCTGGCCCCCATAGGAGCACCTAGGTGGCGCACCAGACTGGAGCACCAGTCTAACGCACCAAACAGGCACATCAGTCTGTTTTTTAGTAGCACACAGTGGTTTTCGCATAGTTCTAGCAGGATTTCTTGTTTTGATTTACTTTTGGATTTTTCTAGTTTTCTTCCTTGATATATCAAGAAGACCCAACTCTGTTTTTAAACATTTTCATGCATGTAGTAAAGCAAGGATGAAAATCACTCAAAGTATTTAGATCCTTGATCTTATTTATGCAATATTTTTGCATCAATGTTTGACCCATTATATGAGCGATACTTCTGAGCATTAGGACACACCCTGCACTCCATGTACCCTTATTTTAGCATAAGACACCACTCACCATAGCATTGCATGGCATATCGCCCTCGGGCGTACAGAAAAGGTTGAAAAGTCAACATTTCATATAAACGAGAAACCCATAGAAAGACCGATTTTTTTGGGCGCACGAGGGTGCCTAACACCTTCCTCGTGCGTAACAGGGATCCTTATCCATTTCTAGTTTATGACCTGTTTTTCATTGGCTTATTTGCATGATTTGAGTGTTTTAAGCGGTTTTCCTTGTCTTTCGTTTTTAAATAGACCAGGTGGTGACTCCTTTTTATCATTATTTTTGTTATTTTTGCCATGACTTTGCCGATCCTCGAGCATTTGGCCTTTCGAGCCAATCCTGAGGTTGTTGTTGGCATGGTTACAGGAACTGGCGACTCCACTGGGGATAACCAGATCCCGGCTTTTGTTTTGAGTTTCTCGTTTACTTTGCCTTGTCTCCTTGCTTGCCTATTTCCATGCTATGCATTGGTTGTCCCTTTATAAGTGGTGTCTTTTTTGCATGCATGCCTTTGTAATGGGTGTTTCCTTTTTACACATTTGCTATGTCACCACTATTGCACATAACATGCTTTTGTTTGATGATTCATGGCTAATTTGCATGTTTATTTCCCTTCTGTACATGTCATGTTTAATTTGCATGTTTATTTCCCATCTTGTATATGCCGTGATTAGGAGAATTAGAGACATGTTTGCTCTCCCCATTTGGTTAATGAAAATTTAAAAACCGAAATCAATACATAAGGCAAACTAGTGACAAATTGCAATTTTCCCCCACAGTTTAATAAACTTGCAAGTAAAAAACTTAAAGCATGCTTTGCATTCATCATCTAGGACATGCATCTTCTCCTCTCCTGAGTCCGCCTATACAGTTTGCGAAGGACATTTCTCGATGTCTCATCCTATGGCTTTGGCGTGGGATGAAATATCGAATTTGTTCCCCCTTGTCTTGGGTCGTGTCGGTGCTAGTAGAGGGTACAGCCTACTGCTTTGGCAGAGGACGAGGCCCCGAACGCACCACTTGTTCACTGCCTAAGCTTTGGCTGGGATTTAGAACGGGGACCTTAATCTTTCTAATCTTGAGTCGGAGACCCATTCACCCCTGTGTGGACCTGGAGTAGACAGCTTGGTAGGACACCCCTAGGTTGCGAGGGACCGCATACTAGAGGCTTTCATGCATTTTGCATCTCATACCACCATAAACATTGCATCTTTTCTAACTTGTTTGTTTATGTGCATAGAATTCTTGTCAGTGTGCGAGTTTCCTTAGCCTGAGCTCGAGACCTTTCCTTACGCTGACTCTCGTTGCGACCCCATTTTCAACCACGTCTCCCGAGTTATCCGTCACTTTTCGACAATAGCTCGTCCTAGGATCCGTTCTACTCTTCCCAGCCGCAGTCTGATCCTTACTCTCTCGCGATCCACCATGGCCCAGCATGCCAGTGAGTCCCTTTCCCTTGCTGTCCAAGAGGAGGTCCCCGTTTTGGTGTACCCTTCATTTGTTTCTGCCCCTGTTGTCACTGCTACCTCCACTTTCACCCTAGCATCCGAAGGACCACCACCACCTCAGTTCTGTGTCCCTATGGCTACCCCACCTTCGGGACCACCTGTTTGGTCATCTGCTGCTGTTGGGGCCACAGCAGTTGAGTCTATTTCTCCTCAGGGCTATGTGTTTACCAGCCCTCCTCCAACTACGGCTGTCTTAGTAGTGGCCTCCCCCCAGTTTGGACAATTGGGATCTCAGCTTCCTGACTCTTCGTCCTCTTTTTTGGCCTCCATCCTTTGGAGCCACCGACAACAATCCCATGACCACGCAACTGCAACAAATGGCGGCCCTCGCCCAGCAGTTGCAGGGATTGGCACTAGCACTCCAGCCCTTCTCAGCCTTGACCTTTCTGACTCCCTAGTTGCCTATACAACCGGCCTTAGGACCACAGTTTGCATCACTACACTACCCCCACAACCGTCGCCGTCCCTTGTCTCTCCAGCGATAGGTGTGTCGACATTATCATTTGTTACACCTACATAGCACCCACCACAGCATGCATCCCTCCTATCTGGTGGTCAGCCATCTCGGCTGACGGGAGCACACGCCGTGAGCATTGTACCCGAGACCATTCTGGTCCATCAGCTCTTGCTCCCACACTCTGCACTACTTGTTGCACCACCCCCTGCATTATCTTCACCCTTGTACCACACACAAGCCTCATCCTTTGTCCCACAACACAATGCACCCATGCACGGGTACACTGGCCATCCTACCGTAGCACTAGATGACGGAATGGTGGATCCAGAGGAGCCCTTAAGGGCGACCCATACAGTGTACACGGTACTCGCCTCTACTGCACAATCCATAACTACAGTAGCTCCGGATGCTCTCCTTGTGAGAGTAAATGATCTAGAGTGCACTCTTCGACAAGTGTAGGGTGGGGACCGCCAGTCCTACCAATTCTGGGATCTCTGTTATTTCCCAAAGGCGACTCTCTCCTCGAATTTCCAAATCCCAGAATTCGACAAATACAATGGTAGGGGCTGCCTAATTGCCCACCTTAAAGCCTATTATGGAGACCTCGCTCAGCTCCAGGCTAACAAAAGGTTATTGATCCGCCTGTTCCAGAAGAGTCTCACAGGGCCCGCGTTGAAGTAGTTCACTTCCCTCAACATGGCCACCATCAAGACTTGGGACGACCTTAAGCAGGCGTTCCGGAACAATATTCCTTCAATCTCGACTTAGTCCCCAAGCAGGAGGACTTAGTCGCTATCAGGCAGAGGCCCCAAGAGACATTTGGGGAGTATGTTGGACGATGGCGCTCCTTGGCTTCACAAGTCAAATATAGCCCTTCCGACGAGGAGTCTATCGAGATTATAATCCGAGGAGCACAGCCAGCGATCGGGGCTCTACTTAGCATACAATCGGTCACCACTTTTTTGACACTACTTCAGGCGGGCGCCCATGTTGAGAGTTCATTGTGCGGTGGAATTTTTCTCGTGCTCTAAGCATTTGCCAAACAGGCCACTACCTCACATAGTGGCCCAAGCAGCAGCAACAACAACAACAACCACAATGTCAATCCACCTAGGAGGCGGGATCCCTCCAAAAATACAGTTTCTTACATTAGATCCCCTGCTACTCCAGCAAATGTCTGCCCGCCCCCACAACACCAAGTAATTTATGCACCCACGCCTACACCTAAAGCACCGCATGTATCACACATTACCCCCACTGTCACACCAATCTACCCTACCCCACTGGCCAAGATGCGCCCACCGTTGGCACATCCACAGCCGATGCGACAACGCCATGACAGGCACCACTATACCCCGTTAGTGGAGCCTTTGAGCATGGTATTTCCCAAGGTCACATCCCTGTCGAGGCTGCCTAAGGTGCACCCACCACCTAGTCCACTTCCTGCCTGGTATAACGCCAATGCGTTCTGCAATTTTCATCGGGAAACTAGTCATTCGACGGATAATTGCTTCACACTCAGGGACGCTGTCCAGGACTTGATTGACCAGAGGGTCATAGTGATTAACAACCAGGCAACCGACCCAGCACACACACCAGTGGCCACCCAAGAACAGCTAGCACACCCCAATATAGTTAACCAACCCTTGCCACAGCATTCATCCTCGAGAGCATCAAGTTTTTCAAGAGTCAACTTTATCTCTTCTTCTTCTGAGCCTATCTCTTCCTCCATCCATCTGACCGACTTGATCCATGATGAGCCGTCCCCTTTTCCCCACAAATTATATCGTTCTTTCCTCGACAATTCTGAGGAATCTATTCATATGATCCTTCCGATTGTCGAGTCGGAGTACTCCGTGGCGCCACCTGTCATATACTCCCAGCCACCAACCCCAATTTATTTATCAGCTTGGCCCTAATCTAGGCCAAGTAAACCATCATACCCTTAGACTCACCAGAACTACTAGTATCCTCAGGTTTACCCTCCTATTCACCCACATCCTTCAACCACATCTGTACAGTTAGTTGCCCACCCCCCAGTTGTTGTTACTCTAACCCACGACACGCATCGTGTTCCTTACAACTATGCCACAGGAATGTGCGTAGAAGTAACATGATCGAGTAGAGTATACAAACCCCCAACATCCAGGCCTAATTCCCCAGCTTTAACCCCTAACCCATTGCAAGCCTAACCATCTAGATCACCAGCACCTGCAGCACCAATCCCTGTCCAACTTCAAGCACATTCTCCTCAACTGCCTATGCCTAGAGTAGCACCATCTAATCCTACCACTAGCAGCCAACCTTCAGCTGACATCACTGCACAACATAAGAAGGTCAAAACTGATATTTCCATCTGGGACCTAATTCATACATCGGCTGAGCATAGAGAAGCCTTCCTTAGAGTTTTTCAGACTGCCCGTGTATCCCCGACAATTGAACCAACTACCCTAGAAAATATGGTAGGAATGATAGCAACGCCATAGGTTATCTCCTTCTCTAGCTTAGAGTTACCTCCTTCTGGCACCAACCATAGTTCCCCCTTGTTCATCATCGCGCAGTATTGGAGCTTTCGCGTCCCTCTCACATTGGTAGACAATGGAGCAGGCTTAAATGTTTGCCCCTTGCGTACGGCAAGTGTAATCAGATTCAAGTCTGAGGACATTACGCCAACTATGAAAGGGATGACAGCTTTCGATAATACGCAACATGATGCACTTGGGATCTTGATCATTCTGTTGACCAAAGGCCCTGCTCGCTTCGACGTAGAATTCTACGTCGTAGACATTGAATCCTCTTTTAACCTTTTGCTTGGACGCCCTTGGCTTTACAAGCATCAAATCATTCCTTCAACCCTCCATCATATGATTAAGTTCTGCTGGGAGGACAATGTTGTTGTTGTCCTAGCGGAGGATATGGAGAAGGTTGAATCTGTCTCTGCTATAGCCCCCCAAACCATCCACTTTGAACCAAAGCCTTCCGATGTTCTTTACCAGGTTAACCGGTTTGAGCCGGTTAATTTCATCCCCCTTTGGAGCATGTCAGCCATTTGGCCACTTCTGGCAACCCCCGTTTGATGGTCGGCAATTTGTGTCACAAGTGGGGATACAATAAAGGATCGCCTTTGGGGCGTTATGGCCAAGGAATCGCCGAGCCGATCGAGGCTGAGGAATGGATTGAGCGAGAAGGTTTGGGTTATGAGCGATGCTACCAGAGGAAGAAATCGCAACGCTTCGGTAAGTCTTCCAAGATGATTATTCCATGGAATTTAGCCAACTTTATCAGCGCAGGCATTATGGATCCAAACCACAGTTCATATGCAGTGTCAACGCCATCAGCTTGGGTCTGTCTAGAAGAGTCATATCAAGACAGCGACCGACCGGAGACAGAGCAGCAGGGTACAGAACAAGAGATTGAGCAAAACAATGGCTAGACAGAGATATATCCAGCAGCTCAAGAGCAGTCAGTAGTTCACACAATGGTCCACGAGGCAGACACAGATGACATTGGAGATCTAGACTTCTTATTCCAGGAGCAGTTGGATGTGCTCGTGGAAGACCTGGCAGAGCACGATCGTATGAGGAAGGGTAAAGGCAATTGCCCCATCATCATTAGCAGAAGCACCAGTACCACCCCAGGACCAGGTTTCAGTTATAGTCCTACATGAGATAGAGAAGAGGGATGCTAGACCAATGGAGTTAATCTCCTGTCAGCCGGGAGGCGGGTCTAGCTGGTATTGGCAATATAAACCTCACCTGGAGGGTGAGGATCAAAGTCTTGAATTAAGCACAAGTGAGACAGGCGGTGTTGTGAATTTAGAGAAATAAGTAGGAAGAGGAAAAAATAAATGAGTGGTTTTTTGCTTTTGTTAGTGAAGAAAATCAAATCAATGAAAAGACAAAAACAATGAAGAAGAGCCATGCAGCATAAGCTCAATTGCAATCCCAAGAAGCAGGAAGAAATGCAGAATGTGCCTTGGCAGTTATGACAGTTATCCATGGGGACCCTCTTGTAAATAATTTAATAGTGGAGGTTCAAAATGCAAAATGGTAGTAAAAATTACGTTTTGGCCCCTAGCACTTCACAGCTTGCACTTCAAGAGCAAAATATACAGTGTCAAGAAAAGCTAGCACATGGTCCGCGAAAACGCACTAGACAGGGTAATTTACAGAAAACCCCCTACATTTCTTAAATTTGCAAAATAGTCCACAAAGGATGTGGGAAGTTTGTTTGAAGCAGACATTTGTTGATATACAGCAGAATATCAAATATCATAGCACTATGGCAATACAGTAATCAAAAAGTTGTCATGATTGGGAAATTTGTAGTAAAACCAACAAGTTATGGAAATTGCATATAGGTCCCTACTTTATATAAACTTCACAACAAAGCCAGTTGAGATCAAAACTCCAACAAGGTTCTTTCAGAAGATAATGCATGCACCCTAGCAGGAACACCAGTTTCCGTGCCACAATACCAACAGCAAGCATAGTTACATTTCTGCCATCCAGGCACCATTGCAATCAATTTCCTTCCTAAGGGACAATCCAGGGATCATCGTTTTGTTTTTCCAGGTTCTCCTTCCAAGCGGACGAGATCCTTCTACCTCTTTTATTGGATATTCGCAGGCGCGAAATTCAGCCTGTTGACTTTGACTAGGCTGTCAACATCATTTGCCTCTCTTGGATTTCCGCAGGCGCGAAATCCAGCCTGTTGACTTTGACCGAGCAGTCAACGTCATTTGCCTCTCTTGGATTTTCGCGGGCGCGAAATCCAGCCTGTTGACTTTGAACAGGCGGTCAACGTCATTTGCTTCTCTTGGATTTCTGCGGGCACGAAATCCAGCCTGTTGACTATGACCGGGCGGTCAATGTCATTTGCCTCTCTTGGATTTTCACGGGCGCAAAATCCAGTCAGTTGACTTTGACCAAGTGGTCAACGTCAATTGCCTCTCTTTGATTTTCACGGGCGCAAAATCCAGCCTGTTGACTTTGACCGGGCGGTAACGTCATTTGCCTCTCTTGGATTTTCGCAAGTCCGAAATCTTTCTCCTTGGCTTTTGACCGAGCGGTCAAGGTCCTTTTCTATCCTTTTTCCTTTTGGGTTTTTGCGGGCGCGAGATCCCTTTGTTTGCCCTCGATCCATGCGGACAGGGCCTTCTGTTCTGCTTGACAAATAGTATGTTTGTCATGCCCCTTCCCTTTGGGTTGGTATCCCCAACTACTCGGTTGACAACCATCAAACTATCTGGCGATCGGGTTGACAAGACTTGATTGAGTTGTCATGTCCCGCCTCCTCAGATTGATACCCTCAATAATCCGGTAGATGAGTCCGACAACTTATCATTTTTCTACTGGTGGTTCCATCTGTGTGCGGGATTTCTTTTATCTTTGCCATTATTCCAGCACTAGCATCAGCATTGCATCGCCTTACAAGCATCCATTCTTACGTCAAGCATCAACTTTGCATCAGCTTTCGAGATCGACTCTTGCATTTGTTTTTTGCATTGGCATCACATCTCCAGCATTTAGATCAGCAGTTGCATGCATTTCACATTTGCATTTGCATTTGGCAACAAGTCATGACTTTCGGTGCATCCGCCGAATAAGTGACTTACTGCCTACAGTAAACACCATCCTTCTGTAACCTCAAAATGGAGGTATCTTTTCAACCCTAAGCATCGGTCTTGGTTCCTTCCGTCCCTCGACCTCGCTTAAGGAGGGGCATCTGTAGACACCTCGATTTTGAGGTGGCTCATAGATAAATTTTTCAGATGTTGCTTTGGATATGCCAAACCCAATCCCATCAGTTAAACCCACCACAAACCTATAGCAGGCCCATAATCCAATTAGAAGTTCAAACAGGTAAGGGAGAGCACCAATGTGGAGCACTTGATTGGAGCACCGAGCAGGAGTACTACAGTGGCACACCTAGTTGGAGCACCAGACAGGCGCACCTATCTGGCGCACCTACCTAGCACACCAAGCTAGCGCACAGCCCCTTCTCAGGCTGCTGACTGCTGGCTTTCCACCTCCCATGTCTGTAACCTTCACCAGCGAATATGCCATGGAATCTGCGCCAGGCTCTTCGTTTACGAGGCTACCTGCATTCCATAGGAGTTACCCTTGAGATTTCCTATATAAGGACCCCTATAGGCAGCCATTTAGAGATCTAGTGCAAGCTATCTACTGATTCCTGCAATCCATCCTCGTTTTCTCAAGCATTCTCTTGCATTCTGAAGCATTTCCAGCCCTTCCAAAGCATGCCTTGAATTGCACACATAAATCTGAATTTTTGCTGTTTATATAAGAGTTTTATGATAAGATTGTTTATTTCCTGTGCAAGATGCTCAATATGTAAATCTGTATGATAAAGAATCTGCACCTTGTAATTTCATTTATACAAGGAACCATGATTCATGGACATGCATGCTAGGAAATATGCAGTAAATATGTTCTTTATGTATCCATCACATGCAAATGGTTGCTAAGTTCACCCACTCATCTATTATGCATTAGAATCACATGCAAGTATTTTCAGCCATATACCCATGATTTATTATGATTTGGACTTTAATAATGAAAGCTTTCCATTTGTTTGCATCCTATCATATCTCAATTTTTTTTGTCGCCTGCATAACTAATCCAATTAACAAAAAAATCATTTATCTTTGAATCTGGACCAGATTCTGAATCAGACTGCAGTCTGATTCAGATTTTCTAGGGAGCACCAACCTGGTGCACCCTACTAGAGCACCACTATGGCACACCATGCTGGTGCAACAGACTGGTCAGAGAACAAATCACCTTGTTTAGATCCTCAGCCAACCCACGCGATCCCCACGATCTCCAGCAATCAATCCCACGAAATCCAGAGTAGATCCTTAGCCTCCGGTGATCGCCGGACTTGCCTCCTCCATCATGCGCCTCATCTAACAGCGTTGGCCCCCTGAAGAGGAGAATCCATGGTGGAAGAGAGCCCCGCCGAAGTTTAAAAACTCCTCACCATTGACAGCTTCTGGGCATCGTCAAGCCTCCCCTCCAACGTGCAAAACCCTTCCCCTCTGGACACCAAAATCACTAGAACATCTAGCCACATTTACCAGGCCACCGCAACCCCTTTTTGCATCCCGAAGCCCCCATCCAGAGCCCTCGCCGAAGCTACTTCCATACGTCGCTGTTGAACCTCCCTCCCCTTCTATTTTTAGATTCAGTAGGCCCATAGAATCCCACTACGACCCTTGACTTAGGCCACGACGGTGTAACCCCTCTTAGCTCGTCGTTTCCCTGCCTCCGGTGGTGGGTTCATCCCACCAGCGAGGCCTCAAGCCGCTTGGCCTCAAGCGAGGCCCCAGGGGGCCTCTCCTCCCTCCTCCTCTTTTCTCCTCCTTCTCCTTAGCTTCCCTAGACTCCTGAGGACCCAGAAGACCTCCGCCGTCAACGCCAGCCTCGCTACCACCATCGATCACCGTCGAGGGGCGTAGGAGTTCACCGGGCCTCCTCGCTTCAAGCCGTCGTTCTAGGAACCTCCACCATGACTCCACGAAGCCCTTCGCACCGCCTCGTCGCCGCTTGGACCGCCACAGCCCCCGACAATCTACTGCTGCCATCACCGCCAACGCAAGGAATGGGGGGAGCGGCTCGGGCCACCCCAACCCTCGATGATGCCTCTAGAAGCTTCCTCGCACCGCTCCAGAAGTCCTCCGAGTGTCCCCACGCCGTTCCAGCGCTTGCACACCTCCAACCATCTCGTCGTCACCTTCCCTAGTGCTGTCAAGATGCCTCGCCAAAGCGCGAGGTGGGGGGAGCATCCCAGGCCTCCCCAACTTTGCCCAGCCTCCCGGAGACCATCGCCATGGCCCTTTGAAGCTTCCCCAACCGTTGCTGGCGACCCACTGCCGCTGGGCCACCGCAGAACTATCGCCGGAGGAGGAGCGCACGTGAGCCTCCGGCGATCTTCGAAAGGAAGCTTTTTAGGTCCAGGCCCCATAGTTTTAGATTATTATTATTGAGTCCTTAGTTTATTACAGTTAAGTCCTTTTCATTACATTTAAGTCCTGTCTTTTATTTATATGTTAGCCCCTGTAGTTTTAAAATATTTTTTGTTCTTTTATTTTCTTTGTGAAATTTGCACATGATTCCCTGCATATTTAAGATTTTTCATTCCTAATGCATTCGTGCATGTTTTGTCACATTTAAACCCCTGCATCCATATTTTATTTATAATTAAGTCCTGAACATTTGCATTTAGCCCTTGGAACTCTTTAAAATGAATTTTCTTTGTGAAATTTGCATTCTGAACCTTTAAGGTTTTTAAAATCACATTGATCACCTTTAAAATTGATTTTTTTTGTTACATTTAAGTCCTGGTCCTTTACATTAAGTCCCCAAAATTGTTAAAATAAGTTTTCTCTGTGAATTTTCCATCCTGAACCCTAATGAATACCATAATTACGCTTATCAGCATGAAAGCTCACTTTTTATCACATTCAAGCCCCTGACATTTTATACTCCATCTTGGTACACACCATAAAAATCAAAGTCCAAAACACCCGGGAAAGCATGCAGGTTATGATGCGAAGTTGACGATTTAAACTCTGACCAGACTGGTGCACCAGGATGGTGCGCCACGATGGTGCTCTGGTTAGGTGCGCCACGGTGCGCCACCTTGGGGCTCCAGTGTGGTGCACTCCAAAAAATCTAAATCAGACTGTTGTCTGATTTTAGATTCTAGTCCAGAAGCAAGAGATGTAATGCGATTTATCTTAACCAGATTGATTAATCAGATGGTAAAAAGCTGAAATATGATGAAAAGCAAGCAATGAAAGTCTTTATATCATTTATCTTAAATCATGCAAGATCATGGGTTAAGGGCTGAAAATATTGCATTGTAGATTCTAAAGAGATAGTAATGAAGTAATGAACCTAACAATCATATGAAGATGGTGAATACATAAAGAGTGTATTTGTAGCCCATTTCATGGCAAACATTTGCATGAATCATGATTCATTATGTAAAAACAGAGATTATACGATGCAGAATTTATTATGGCATTGGAGCATTGTGAATATACATGTAGGAGCCAGCTTGGTGCGCTAGGATGGTGCTCTGGTTAGGTGTGCCACCTTGGTGCTCCAGTTAGGTGCGCCACTTTAGTGCTTTTGCTTGGTGCTCCAATCAAGTACTCCACATTGATGCTCTCCACTAGCTACCTAAATTGCTAATTGGGCCATAGGCTTGTGGTCGGTTTGTGCGATGATCTCTGGCTAGTTAAAGGTTGAGTAGGATTCAAAAGTGGTTGAGCTTCCG
Organism: Posidonia australis; assembly: GCA_024699735.1. Taxonomy (NCBI): domain Eukaryota; kingdom Viridiplantae; phylum Streptophyta; class Magnoliopsida; order Alismatales; family Posidoniaceae; genus Posidonia; species Posidonia australis. The sequence continues at coordinate 12,582 of JAMKQA010015271.1, forward strand.
GCATCCAAAGCAACATCTGGAGAGTTTACATACAAGCCACCTAGTTAAAGGTTGCGAGGTCGAGGGACGGAGGGAACTGAGACCGATGCTCAGGGTTGACAAGATATCCCCATTTTGAGGTTATGGAGGAATGGTGTTTGCTGTAAGCACTATGTCACTTATCCGGTGGATGCACCAAAAGTCATGACTTGTTGCCAAATGCAAATGCAAAATGCATGTGACTGCTGGGCTAAATGCTGGAAATGCGTGATGCCAATGCATGATGCAAATGCAAGAGCCGATGCTTGAAAGTAAAATGCAAAGCTGATGCTAACATTGATAACATGAGTAATGGGTGCTTGTAAGGCGATGCAATGCTGATGCTAATGCTGAAGTAACAAGGCAAAAACAAAGAAATCTTGCGCACAGAGGGAACCACTGGCAGGAAAATGATAAGTTGTCGGGCTCATCAACCGGATTATCGAGGTTATCAACCTAAATAAGGCGGGATATGACAAGTCAATCAAGTCTTGTCAACCCGAACGCTTGATAGCATGACGGTTGTCAGCCGAGTAGTTAAGGATACCAGCCCAAGGCAAAGGGGCGTGACAAACATACCATTTGTCAAACAAGAAAGAGAACCCTGTACGCATGGACCTAGGACAAGCAAAGGGATTTCGTGCCCATGAAAACCCAAAAGAAAAGGATAGAAAAGGACCTTGAAAGGCCGGTCAAAAGTCAAACAGTTGGATTTCGCGCTTGCAAAAATCCAAGGAGAAGGATAAGGACCTTGATTGCTCGGTCAAAAGGTCAAACAGTTGGATTTCGCGCCCACAAAAATCCAAGGAAAAGGATAAGGACCTTGACTGCCCGGTCAAGCAGTTGGACTTCGCACCCGCGAAAATCAAAGGAAAACGATACGACCTTGACTGCCTGGTCAAAAGGTCAAGTAGCTAGATTTCGCGCTGGCGAAAATCCATGGAAATGGAAAAGGACCTTGACCGCCTGGTCAAAAGGTCGACTCTGACTGCCCGGTCAGAAGCAAAAGTAAAGGATCTCGCGCCCGCAAGGACAAGGAAAAGAAATGACCTAGACCGCTCGGTCAAAGGTCGACTTTGACCGCCCGGTCAGAAGCCAAAGAAAGGGATCTCGCGCCCACGATGAAAAAGGAAAAGAAAGGAAATGACCTCGATCGCCCAGTCAAAGGTCGACTCTGACCGCCCGATCAGAAGCCAAGGAAAAGGATCTCGCGCCCGTGAGAATCCATGGAAAGAAAAGGAAATGACCTTGACCGCCCAGTCAAAGGTCGACTTTGACCGCCCGGTCATAAGACAAGGAAAAAGGATCTCGCGCCCGCGAGAACAAGGAAAAGAAATGTGCTAGACCGCCCAGTCAAAGGTCGACTCTGACCACCCGGTCAGAAGCCAAAGAAAGGGATCTCATGCCCGCGAGAAGAAAGGAAAAGACCTCGACCGCCCGGTCAAAAGTCGACTCTGACCGCCAAATCAGAAGCCAGTGCCTGCGAGAATCCAAGGAAAGAAAAGGAAATGACCTTGACCGCCAGATCAAAAGCCAAGGGAGAAGGATCTCGCGCCCGCGAGAATCTAAACAAAAAGGAAATGACCTTGACCACTCGGTCGAAGGTCGACTCTGACCGCTCGATCAAAAGCCAAGTGTAGACACCTCATTTTTACCAATTTTGCAGGATGGGTCTAGTGGTTGAGCTTAAACCCCTTAACCTAGGCCATTTGGTTCATGGAAACCCAATTGGGCCCATGAAGGCCCACTTAGGCCCACTAAACCCTGATTGAGCCCATTTGGGCCCACTACACCATTTCAAGCCTATTTGACTTCATGCAAGCCTATTTGAGCCCATTTAGCCTCTTTGGAC
>JAMKQA010015272.1:0-12859 GCA_024699735.1 Posidonia australis
ATGGGTTTTAGTGTTTTATTGGGTCATGTGGGCTAGTGTGGGTCTGATTGGGACCTACGTGGACTAGGGTTTTGGTAGTCGCGACCAGAGCATCAACCAGAGGAGCCTGCTGCCAAATAAGCTCAAAATTGGGGTGTCTACAGATTGTACTGGAGACGTTGAGGTAGCATCAACTCTATGCTAAGTTCTCCAAGTGCAAGTTTTGGTTGGAGGTGGTGTCTTTCTTTGGTCATATTATTGCAGGAGAAGGCATCGTGGTAGATCCAACCAAAGTGGAAGCTGTGAGCAGCTGGGCCAAGCCGAAGACAGTGACTGAGATTAGAAACTTTCTCGATCTGGTAGGATATTATAGGAGATTCATTCTGGATTTCTCCAAGATTGTTGCACCATTGACCAGATTGACCTGGAAGGAAGTGCACTTTGTCTAGGATTGGTAGTGCAAGTAGAGCTTCAATGAGTTGAAGGCTCGTCTAGTATCGGCCCCAGTTTTGACTTTGCCCTCTGGGATTGGCGGTTTTACAGTCTATAGTGATGCCTGTGGGATTGGTTTGGGGTGTGTGTTGATGCAGCATGGTAGGGTGGTGGTGTATGCCTCGCGCCACCTGAAAGATCATGAGAAGAATTATCCCACCCATGATTTAGAGATGGCTGCTATTATGTTCGCCTTGAAAATTTGGAGGCATTATCTATAAGGTGAACAGTTTGAGGTGTACACGTATCACAAGAGTCTGAAGTACATCTTTACTCAGAAGGATTTGAACCTGAGACAGAGGTGCTGGGTGGAGTATATTAAGGATTATGATTTCAGTTTGTCCTACCACCCAAGGAAGGCCAAAGTAGTTGTAGATGCTCTGAGCAAACACACTCATGTGATGGCTAGTCTGATGATCCATGAATGGAAAATGTTGGAGGGACTAGTGGAATGCAAGCCTCGGAGGTAGTCTCAGGGACCCGTCAGGGTAGCTTGTTTGTTCGCCCGAGGATGATCGAGGTGATTGTCACATTCAGCAATATGATTCTTTTGTGTCTGATATTTGGAGGAAGTTGGAAGCTGGTATTGCCCCTCATTTTTCTGTTGGGGTGGATGGTGGGTTGAGGTATGACTTGAGATTATATGTACCTCAAATAGAGGAAATCAAGAACAATTTGCTGGATGAAGCCTACCGCTCCAGATACTCTATCATCCAGGAAGCACCAAGATGTACAATGACCTGAAGAGGAACTTTTGCTGGCCTAGGATGAAGAGAGAGATTGCTGAGTATGTGGCGAAGTGTGCAACCTGCCAGATGGTGAAGATAGAGCACTAGAAGCTCGGAGGGACTTTGCAGCCTTTGGACATTCCAGTATGGAAATGGGAAGATGCATCGATGGACATTGTGACGGGTTTGCCGCGAACCCGAAGAAAGAATGGTACTGTGTGGGTGATAGTGGATCGCCTTACGAAATCGGCACATTTCATGCCAATGAGGGTGAATCTTCCTTTGGCGAAACTGGCAGAGTTGTATGTGGCAGAGATTGTGAGATTGCATGGTGTCCCAGTGTCTATTGTGTTTGACAGAGACACAAGGTTTACATCGAGATTCTAGGGTGCTCTGCCGGAGGCTTTTGGCACAGTGTTGAATTTTAGCACTGCTTTCCACCCCTAGACGGATGGCCAAATAGAGAGGACCATCTAGACAATAGTGGACACGCTGAGGGCCTGCGTCTTGGACTTTGGTGGTAGTTGGGAGGATCATTTACCTCTGATTGAGTTTGCATATAATAACAGTTACCACGCTAGTATTGTTATGGCACCATATGAGGCATTGTATGGCAGACCCTGCAGGACACCCACTTGCTGGAGTGAGGTGGGTGAGAGATAGTTAGTTGGGCCTGAGATCATACACTAGTACGAGGGCAAGGTTGATTTGATCAGGAAGTGGTCATTGTCTTCCTAGAGTCGGCAGAAGAGCTATGCTAATAGGAGGCGGAGACCTCTGGAATTAGAGGTAGGAGACTTCCTTTTCATGAAGGTGTCACCAACCAATGGTGTAATGCGGTTCGGTAGGAGAGGCAAGTTGAGCCCTAGATATATCTGACCGTATTTGATTACCAAGAGGGTTGGTGAGGTGGCTTACAGACTAGATCTACCTCCAGAATTGGCAGGTGTACACAACCTTCCATGTGTCGATGTTGAGGAAGTGTTTGGCCGATGTGTCCCAGGTGATACCAGTGCAGCCAAAGGAGTGCAGGAGGACTTGACTATGGTTAATAATGTGGTTTAGATACTGGACAGGAAAGCGCAAGTCATTAGGAATAGAGTGATTCCATTGGTGTTAGTTTAGTGGCAACACCATGGTATAGAGGAGGCTACCTGGGAACGTGAGAAGGACTTCCAGAGACAGTACCCCTACTTGTCTTGTTAGAGCTGAATTTCGAGGACGAAATTCTTTTAATGGGGGTAGGATGTGACATCTAGGCCGGATTATCCATTTTTATTGTAAACCATGTGATTATTTGTAATATTGTATAAATGATTTATTAATGGATAATCAGTTGTTTCTTGTTTGTGTGAGCTTGTGGTTGGTCTTCTATGCACCTGTTTGTGATTTGGGACCAATGTGGAGTCCAATTCGAGGATGCACAATCACCTCGATTTGCGTGCCTGTTCTTTCCTCTTTTCTTTCTTCCATTTTCTCCTTCTCTTACTCACAAGCTCACCACACACCCGTCTTCTTCCCCTTCACCCTCCACCAGCCTGTGCCACCACCACCAATGTCCCGTGCCTCACCGTCACCTCTGACACGATGGGTGGCTGGCGTGATGTGGGAAGAAGAAGGGATAAGAGAGGTGGAGGCGAGTGGACGAAGGTGAGTTGTGACGCGAGGAGAAAGAGGGAGAGGAAGAACGACGTGCGCGCAACCGAGGAAGAGGTGGATGCTGTTCGTGTGGTCCACCGGCGGGAGAGACTTCACCGGTGTGCAAGGAGACTCGCCAGAGTGCGGGAAGGATCACTGGCACGCCATCGGAGGTACGCAGCTCTATCTCTACCTCGTTTACATGTTTCCTACTAATTATACCTCAAGCATGAAAAATCGAGGGAAATGCATGAGAAATTGTAGAAAAATAGTAGGAATGATGGAAATGAGTTAAATGATCTGAATGTGTAGGGATCATGCTAGATTGTGTGAATTTCGTGAGTTTTGAGGGGTTATGCCTTAATTGTTTTAAGGTTTTACTCTGAGCATGCATCCTTTACGAATTTATATCTTCTTATGTGGTTGATGGAATCATGAATGGTTGGAGGGGTTTTGAAGTAGACTTAAGGGTCTACACCCCAAGATTTTATGGAAATTTATGGTGTATGTTTGGGAGGTCCGATCAGGACTCCCACTTTGTGCGATTTCCGTCCCTGCAGAACAAGGGTGTACCCTGTCTGCGACGAATTTGGTATACCGAAATCCTGACAGATTAAGCCAGATGCTTGCATTCGGCAGACCGAAAACACCTGGTCGACCGAAACAGGGGGTTTCAGCATACCAAAATTTTTTGGTATACCGAAATAGGGAAATTCAGAATGTCGAATTGAAAATTCGGTATGTCGTTTTTACCCTGAACCTGGGATGTTAAAATGTGAATTGTTGATGAATGTTAAATGGTTTTAATGGTATGGTGGATTTATATGAATGATGTTTCCCCATGTAGTGACTTGGAGGCATGTGAAATCCTAAACAAATGGATTTGGGTGTGGTTTAGGGTTTTAGACCCTATTAATGAATGAAAAAGATGGTTTTATGTGGTTTTAGGCATGAAACCCAATTTATGACTTTAAGCATGGTTTTAATGCCTTGAGTTGGGACCCTAGTGGATGGTCAAGTGTTGTAAGGAAATATAGTCCTACAACGAGAAGAATGGAATGAATGGAAAATGGTTTTGAAATGGAACCCTGATAGTGTGGTTGCTGAGCTCGTAACGGTGTAGGCTGAGCCTGGGTTATCATACCTAGTTGTTCAGGTCACCGACAGTGTAGGCTGAGCCTGGGTCATTGGACTTAGTTGTACATAATTGTTCGGGTCACCAAGCTCATAGCGGTGTAGGCTGAGCCTGGGCTTTTGAGCCTAGTTGTTCGGGTCACCGACGGTGTAGGCTGAGCCTAAGTCATTGGACCTAGTTGTTTGGGTCACCGACTAGGGCGTCAGACAGAGACGTATCTCCGTGCACTTATGAAAATGAAATTGAGGCCAATTGGTCGGGGTAGTGACATCCTACATGGGGAATTTCATCACGGCAGTGCTGGAAGGTAGGAGAAGGATGTCCTCGCCTACTGCTTGTGTGCCTGGTTATCCCAGATCAAGGTAACAACAGTAATAAAAAGTGGAAATGAATAAAGAAAGTGAAATGTGTTTTGGTCAGAATTAGACTGATGAGGTGGTCCTAAAATCCTTAAAAGAACTAATGATGTTTTCACTAGTTGCCAACTAATCTTTATGATTTGGTTTTAAGCCCAATGGGGCATTGTGTTTTAGGCTTGATCTGGTCCGAATTAATAATTTGAAAGTGTGTTTTGGGATGAAATCCCAAATATTAGAAATGGAAATGTTTTGGAAAAATGAATTCCAAAAGGTTTTTTGAAAGAAATGTAAAGGAATGTTTTGTAAGAAAAAGTGGTTTTGGAATGAATTTCCAAATGTTTTGAGAAAATAAGAGGAAACATGGCTTTTGAAAAGCATGGATTGGGATGGAATTCCCAAGTGATTGTTTAATAAAAGAAAGGATGATTTTCAAAAAGAGAAAACCAAGTTTTGAAAAAGGTGAGATTTATGGTTTTGCCGAGGTTTTGTGGTTTGTATGTTTTGGGCGCGTACTGGGTGACTTAGATGTCACTCACGCATGCTATTTGGTTTTCCAATGCAGGCCGCGTGCAGCCAAGTTCTGGTGTAGGAGTTGGAGCTTCTAACCGCACATTGTGATCCTGAAGGTGAGCCTTAGTTATAGTCATTTGATGTTTTCTGTAATTAGTGTAATTATGCTTGATACTGTGTTTTGGTTGGAAATTATTATAGGTTGTTAGGGTTTTAGATTAGGTTTTAGGGTTTGATTTAGGGTTTAAATTAGGGTTTTGAATTAGATTAGGATTTTGAATTAGGGTTTTGAATTAATTCTAGGGTTTAGGATTAGGTTTTGGATTTTGAATTAGGTTAAGGGTTGTGGGTTGAGTTTAGGGTTTTGAACTAGATTTATGATTTTGAATAAACTCCAGCGTTTTGGATTTTTGCTAGGGCTTTAAATTAGTTTTGAATTGATTCTAGGGTTTTTAATTAATTCTAGGATTTTGGATTAGGTTTTGAATTTTGTTTGTTATTTTGGTTAGTTTTAGGGTTTTGAATTAGGATTAGGGTTTTGGATTAGGGTTTAGGCTAGTTTTTGTGGATGAAATTAGATTAGGATGTCAAGTTGATTTCTCAGAAAAGTGATTGAGAGCTTAGCAACCAAACGCCCATTCCAGAGAAGATAGCCTTTAAACCTGCAAAAATCAAGTGTCTACAGATGCCTGTCCCTGAGCAAAGTCGAGGGAGGAACTGAAATAAGATCAATGCTCAGGGTTGACAAGGACACCCTGCTTGTAGCAGCAAGAAAGTGTTTGCTACTGGCAACAAGCTACTTAGTCGGTGAATGCACCAATAGCCATCACCTGCCTCCCAGAACGTCAAAGATGAATTCGAAATCACAGAAACCACCAATAATGATAAATGCTAACACTGAATATTAGTGTTAATGTTGAGGGAACTGCAGCTATTGATGAATAATATGTACTGATGAATGATGGTGCATGATGAATGAATGACACATGCAGATTATGGTGCATACGACTAGATGATGCATCTAGTGAAGGATGACAAGCTGACGACCAATCAACTCCTAAGGGACAAGACTGGTAATCACACTTGTTAAGAAAAGACGCCGGACAAGACTCATGATGCTTGCCGACCGAAAAGTGACTGATTACGGAGGTCATCTGGGTAGTTTGGGCTACCAGCCCAAAAGAGAGAAGGAACAAGGCGAGTGGGGAATCCATCGAGCACCACAAGTATTGCCCAGGTAGTTGAGGATACCAGCTTGAAAGAAAGAAACATGGCTAGACGAAAATGACCTACCAGCAGAAAACGAATATTAACGGATGTCGTTCGGGTAGTTTGGGATACCGACCTGAAAGAGGGGTAACCAAGATACTGCTTGTCTTGACAGGAATCCAAGAGGAAGACATGACAAGAAAAGGGGGAAAAAGAAAAGAACCCAGCCACTATTGGTGTACAGGCAATAATTTGGAACTGCCAAGAGAGAACCTAGTCACTACTGATGTATAGGTAGCGGCTCAGAACCGTCGAGAGTGAATTGAGCCATTGCCAATGTACAGGCAATGGCTCGGAACCACCGAGAGTCAACCGAGTCCCTGCTAGTGTACAGGCAATGGCTCGGAACCACCGAGAGTCAACCGAGTCCCTGCTAGTGTACAGGTAGTGGCTCGAAACCACTAAGAGTGAACTGAGTTGCTACCGATGTACAAGCACTTGCTCAGAACCGCCGAGAGTGAACCGAGTCACAGCCAGTGTACAGGTAGTGGCTCAGAACCGCCTAGAGTAAACCACGTCAGTACCGGTGTACAGAAAGAGGCTCGGAACCACCGAGAGTGAACCGAGTCGCTACCAGTGTACATGCAATGGCTTGGAACCATCGAGAGTGAATCGAGTCGCTGCCATTGTACAAGTAGTGGCTTGGAACCAACAAGAGTGAATCGACGAACCTCACTGTCACCCAACGACCCATGCCTCACCGTCACCTTCGTCGCGATGGGTGGCTGGCGTGATGTGGGAGGAAGTAGGGATAAGAGAGGTGAAGGCGAGTGGACGAAGGTGAGTTGTGACACGAGGAGAAAGAGGGAGAGGAAGAATGACGTGCGCGCAACCGAGGAAGAGATGGTGTACAGGCAGTGGCTCAGAACTACTGAGAGCAAACCGATTCACTACTGGTGTATAGGTAGTGGCTCGGAACCAAGTCGCTGCCGGTGTACAGGCTTTGGCTCGAAACCACAAGTGTGAACCGAGTTGCTGTTGGTGTACAAGCAGCGGCTCGGAACAGTTGAGAGTGAACCAAGACGCTGTTGGTGTACAGCTAGCTGCTCGAAACCGCCAAGAGTGATCCGAGTCGCCGTCAATGTATATGTAGTGGCTCGGAACCGTCGAGAGTGAACGGAGTCACTGTCAGTGTACAGGCAGTGGCTCAGAATAACCGAGAGTGAATTGAGTGTCTGTCGATGCACAGGTAGTGGCTTGGAACCGTCGAGAGTGAACCAAGTTGCTGTCGGTGTACAAGCAGTGGCTCAGAATTGCCATAAGTGAACTGAGTTGCTACTAGTGAACAGGCAGTGGGTCGGAACAACCGAGAGTGAATTGAGTCACTGCCGGTGTACAGGCAACGACTCAGAACTACCGAGATAGATAGAAGCAAACTGCTGTCGGTGTACAGATAGAATAGCTTGGAGCGGACAAGAAAAGTGCATTTGACTTCCATCCTCTCGAATGAGAATCAGCGAGACAAGGACTTCGTCTAATTAAAGCGAAGTCAAGGAAGATTATAATCCAGACTCCATCAAAATCCTAGAAGAAGAAGGAACCTTGACTCGTCTGACCAAGACAAGCCATACACAGGAGAAATGCATGAATCTGTCAACCGAGACAAAGCCGATGACAAACTCCAAGGCAAGATGATAACAGAGAAGGAGTGAGATACCGAAAGGCAGCTAACATGCCCCTGACATCAAGGTAATACAATAAAAGCGTGATGGATGTAGAGGACAAGTCGAGGGATGTTCGAACAAAGCTAACATCCCCGATCTACCACAAAAGTGTTGGAAGACAAGGATGTAGGGGTCCTGTCCAACTGCCTTGCCAAAAGGGTCTGCTAGGGAGACCTTATCTGCAAGTAACAACGTACCCTAAATCATCGCCGCTGTGTGGGATATTAGTTGAGATGGTTGAGGATTAGTTGAGTTCATAGTGTTTATGACATGCCAACGATGCTCTAGATCTAATATTTGGTTCACTGCAATGTCCTACTGTAGTTGTCGTTTTGCAGAACCATTATTTGTCATGAATGTCTCTTCACTATAGGAATGTGTGCTTGACCATCGTTCCAAGGATAATTTTCCCCAAGCGTTCTCAAAACTGCCCTCCTTTCCACAAAGCAGCTTACATGCCCTTGGTTGAAGGCTCTAGTTTGGTGTTTTATCAAGTGCCCGTAATGGGTCTTTTGACCAAAGAATAGCTGACATGCCCCTAGTTGAGGACTTTGGTTCAGTTACATAGTAGTTGGTGTTTTGTCAAGCATATGATATGTGACTTTTAACCAAATAGCAGCTAACATGCCCCTAGTATTGAACTAGCTGGACATCATCCGAGAGTATGGAGTCTCAGCCAAACTGTAACTATAGATGCACCTTGAACCATCAGAATAATTGAGACGGTCATTAGTCAAAGCAAGTGATGCAATCATCTAGTGACTAGAAATATGTATACGCAACTACCATCCTATATTGTACTTGGAAGACAGAAAAAATTGTGGCAATTGATAGAAGCCTTTGACTGAGATTGCAGCCTACCTTAAACTATTATGTTCAGACCATGTTCTACTTAACCATGGTGTTTTGATGGTTCTGTATTTGACCATGCTACTGAATGACATTCTCCTAATTGTATTTACGAGATTCTAGGTTACTGTGTGGAGATCATGGTCATGCTGTTGTCTCTACTAATCATATTATGTTTGGGTGGTCTTCATTAGAGAACAACCGACTTGCCCTTGAAGAACCAAGTAGCAGATTGTGTGAGCCTTGCATTAAAGCAGTTGACATGCCCCTAGCACAAAACGCGAATGATGCTCGATGAAAACTTAAGTCAAATCCGGATATACCAAGGTGAAATAGATGCCTCTGCCATCGAGTCAGGCTACCACGAGAAGTGTTGGGCATCACTCGAAAATGCAAAGACTTGATGATTAGGCTGTGACTGTAGGCACACTTTGGATCACTGAAGTGGTCGAGGCTGATTTTGGTTAGGCCATAGACACAATTGCTCAATTATTGGAGGCATGCATATTCATTCACTACTCTCAAATGGTAGGATGTGATGTGACAAATTGTAGTCTGTTTCAGGCTGCTATGTTAGGGTTATTCTCTGTTCAGCTGCTTATTGTGTTCTGACTGCAATCTATACTTGGCTGTGTTAACCTTAGGCATTCTCCAAATAATGTTAACCACACCTGGACTATTGTGGAGGAGTTGCTGTCATGCTGTTGATTCTGCAAGTCTGTGTAGCTTGTGCACTAACCAATGTCCTTGCTACATACGCTCTTTAACCAACAAGTAGTTGAAATGCCCCTGGCTAAAAGCACTTGGCAAAACCCTGTTGAACAAATCCATATGCACGCAAAAAGATTCATCCAAGCAAAAATGTGATGACTATGAATACTGTGTTGGACTCTCTTATTGTGAGCAATTTAATTATTTAAGAGTGCCCGTTTTGTTTGATCAAAGAATGTATGTCTTGTTGACTAGGTGTGATTTTAGTTGCTTGTTATCTACATTTATTGCTTTGCTTATTCATTGATATCATTTTCTGGATCACTTGCTTATTTAGCTTGACTGTTTTTCTGCCTTCATTTAGGTTGGAAAACTGTATGCCTGTTAGTAGAGGATGTCACCTTTGAATCAGTTGATGCTACAGAGACACACAAGTCATAGGTGGTCCTCGATGGGTAGTGGTGGCACTCGAACTCACTATAAGGTAGCATAATGGTCCTGGCTCCATGCCAGACTCTTTAAGGCCCTACACTTGTTTTTCTTTTAATATCATTGCCTTTCCATATACTCCCTCATAGACGTGTGGTTTCACTCTAACCTTGACATGGAGGTAATAAGCGCCTGATCTATTCAGGAGGCCTTTATTGCATGAATGTGGGTCTGTCCCTCAAAGGTGTGATTTTACTGAGCGCATACTCCAACTCCAGTCCAAGGTTTGTTAAGGGTAGAGTTACAATGCACGCCACTCACTCTTGGGCTGACTTCTGTCTCCTCCTTTTGTCTTCTCTATTCTTTTTTGCCATTTCGAATGTATGGTTTCTTTTCTGGCTGACACTCTCAGTCACCCCTAACATTTTATCTCCCTCCTGGAGGTGCAGGATCCTTGTGGAGTTTGGACATTTCATCTTGCGTTGATGTCCGGTAGCTCTCTTGCTAACTTGGTTGTCTAAGTAGTGACAACTGAGGAGGGATAATCCATTCTGACATTGGCGAGCTTTTCCAATTTTTCATTATTGGGCAGAATGTTATTGAAAAGCAAACTATTATTTTCTGTTGTTCTTAATGTTTTTTTGCTTTGTGTTTTTTCTTTTTACTTTTGTGCTTTTTCTATTTTTTTTGTGTTTTGATATATGATGATGCAAAAAGAAAAACAAACGAAAAGGATACAACTCCAATCCTATGTTGTTGTTGTTTTATTGATGCCATTCGTGTTCAAAGTAACACCTAGCAGTGCCATTGGAAACTGGAATCAAGGCAGGTGTACCTGAAGCTATCAAAACCAATATTAAAAATGAGACTATCACTATGAATGTTGAATCTACTAGTGACATTAAGGCTATATCTGTTGTCGGAGTTGATATCTGCTGTAACGGTTGTCTCCTACCAGATCCAGGGTACTTGCATGTGCTAGGTAAGATTGGTGTATGGCAAACTGACGAACTTTTGGCTAGAAAAGACATGAGGACAAAAACATGAATTGGGAGAAAAGATAAGAAACAAGAGCAGCATATGTGTGTGTCACCTGACAGACACTGAGAAAAGACTAAAGGACAAACTAGGCTAATGAGGAACAAGAACAAGAGTGGCTTATGTGTGTGCCATGAAACAAAAACAGAGAGAAGACAAGAGGACATCTAGGCTAATGAGGCCCGATGGATTCCCCAGGGAAGAACTGGGAGAAAGAGAATAAACCCTTGAAGTTCCAGCATCCTCGGAGCATGCCAGCTCAAACAAGGTAAGGTTGGCTATTCTAGGGTGTGCTTGTGCATGTGCCGATGTGGGTGCATGTGTGTGTGTGCTGCCTCCTATGGGTTAACGACATTGTCTCCATTGTCAATCAAATCCTAGACAGCATTCTAGAGAGTAAAACACTTTTTTTTCGAATGTCCACGGGTGTGATGGAATTGACAGAACAAATTCATCTTATACCACCTGGGAAGTGGGTTCGTTGGTGGATGAACCTCTGGTAGCTACAGGAACGGCGTAACTCCAGGAATGATGTCACTCAACAACTTTCCAAGTGGGGTGAAGTCACATTCGCTACTGCAATGTTGCTTCTACCGTTGTTGCTGCCCCTGCTGAACGGACCCAACATGATGCGTCAGCTCAACGGTGGTGTGTGGGTGTGTAATGCATGCTGAACTAGATGTTGGTGAGGGAAATGACATGAATGGGGGTGCTGTGCCAACAACAAATGTCCCACAGTCAATCGAAGTTTGAACGACATCCCGTGGAGTGTGGCAACTATCAGTCAAGTGTCTCGAGGCTCAATGATAATCGCAGTTTACATTTGCATCGTACCAACGAGGAAGTGGGGTTGGTGGGGGACGCAAATCCGAGAGTCTCAGAAGCGACACAACCCGAGGAAAAACAACGCTTAGTGACTCACATAGTGGACTGTAGTCACTTTCAACATGACAACCGTGTTTTTCCTTAGGCTACACTGGTCGAGCCAATGCGACAAGATGCACTTGCTTGACAGTGGAAGGTGTGCGTTTAGTGTGCAGTGATGACCTACGTGCTAGGATCTAATATTGATGCTGAGGTGGATTGTGAGTATTCTGTGTTTTGCATTGGGTTGAGCACGAGAGCAACAACTATGGCATCGGTATGTTTGCAGGAGACGGACTTGAGAAATGTTGTCTTCTCACACCACTAATGGGTTGGTCCTCAAGTGACTGTGATGCATGTTCTGACAAGTATAATTATGGTGTAGTAGGCAAAGAAGACACCCTAATTACCGGAGTAGTGTGAAGCTGGGGCAATGATATGGGCGATGGTGTAGTGGGGTGAGCCAGCAATGCTATAGTGATCTCCACGGGAGTTTTAGGGGTCGAAAAAGGACACTTAACAGAATCAAAAGGATTGTGCTTAGTCCTCCAGGCCAAAGTTCTCAAGCTTTGAGCTTGCATGGCAAAATACCCATCAAAGGATAGGTTAGAAGGCTAGAGCAGAACAGGAGTGGTCCCGATATCGGATGCAACCGCAGCTGGATAAACTCCTGAAATAGGAGAGCTCGGGAAGTGAGATGCAGCTAGCAAAACATCTAGGACCCATGTGGTAGTCAACGCAATTGATTCAGTGACGAGCCCTAGATCAGCATGTGTTTGCTACTATCTTAGGATAGGAGGAGGAGATCCTCCATGATTCCTAAATCGGGACACATGGTGAGAAGAAGAAGCACCCAAAGTGGGAGGAGAAGAATCTGAACGCAGGGCCTTCTTTAAAACAATAACCAGAGGCTTGCAGGTCTGTGGGGCCATGGCTAGCCACAAGCGAAATGAATTGAGCTTTGGTAAAAGATAAACGCACGAGCTCTAAGACGAACTATTGTCAAAAATGATCAATAGCTCAGAAAAGACAAGAGAAAACTGTAGGATCGGATAGCTCCTCTAGAGAGGGGGTGAATAGAGAATTAACACTTTTTAATTACTTAGATCGGTTTTTACAGATTAATGACAAATTACATACAAGGAGATTATTTAACAGATAAAACAAGATTAATTACTTATGCAATCTATATAA
>JAMKQA010015273.1:0-11396 GCA_024699735.1 Posidonia australis
TTTGAATGCAATTTACCCACTAATGCATGCAATGCAAATCAGTTCAGCATAAAATCAGGGTAAAAATGCAATAAAATGTCTCAGAAATTATCCAGGAAATTTCAGGGGTAAAATGGTCATTTTACCCTTGAAAACAGGCAATCAGAACAATATCAAAGAAGTTCAGGGGCTAAACTGCAAATAACCCAGCAAACAAAGCATTCCTGGATGTTCTGAAGAAATTCAGGGGTAAAAGTGTAATTTTCACTGAGATTAAAACATGTAGTAGAAATTCAATGAAAATGGAGGGTTAAAATGCAATTTACCCAAGAAAATATGCTTCTGGAAAGTTTTAAAACAAACTCAAGGAGTTCCATGCAATTTTCACATCAAAACATGCTTTGTGGATGCTTTCTGTAAAACATAGGGGCTTAAATACAATTAAACCAGCAAAATTGTGCATTCTGAAACATTTTTAAAAATGTATGGGATTATATGCAATTTTCACAAAGAAAATGAACTATCAGAAACTTTCCAAGGAAATCCAGGGTCATCAATGCAATTTGTCTGAAGCAAAACACATTTTATAAACTCTGGAGGGCTTTTATTAAAGTTTTAAACTTAAAAAACATTACTTTAAAAGTTCAAGGTAAGAAATGTAATATTTTCAGTGAAAACTTTATTCAAACGAATTTGGAAAAATGACAGATGGACCTAGATGCAAGAAAAGGACCTAGAAGTAATTCTAGAAGGACCTAGATGAAAGAAAAACAATGTCTCTGCAGTTTTGATTAAAACATAAGGTTTTTTTAATTTTTATTAAAGAAAGGCAGCGGTTGCCGCCGGCGACGGAGCTCGCCATCGACGACCACCGGAGAAGGCCAAAAGGGGGCCTCCAGAGGTTGGATCTTAGATCAGACCTCACCAGAGGAAAGAGTGGAAGGTAGAGGGAAGATCTGTCGGAGTCGATGCACGATCGGTCGGCAGGAAAGACCTCCCCACCTCAGTTGCCGTCGTAGGGCTTCGGCGGCGGCAACGAGGGAGAAGGAGACCTCCAGAGGCTGCAACACGGTGTTTGGAGGCTTCTGGAGGGCTGAGGGAGGCAACGGGGCTACTCCGGAGCGGCGTGGAGGTTGGTGGAGCGAGGTGGTGGCCTGACCGTCGTCGTCGCGGCTTCCTCCTGCGAGCGGCGTTGCTGCAGCGGTCCTGCGGTCGTGGCGTGGCTTTGGGAGCTCGGGTGCGCTTGTGGGAGGCTGAGGATGGATCTTGGGACATCGGAGGGGCGCGGGGGTGCCGGAGAGGCGCGGTCCACCTCTAAGGTGGTCGTCTTCTCCGGCGTCGGCAGTCCTGGGTGTTCCTCTCCGGCGATCTTCGTGCGGACAGATGGGAGCGGAGGAGCGGCGACGGTGGGCCAGGGAGAGCTCCGGGAAGACCAGAGGAGGAGGAGGGAAGACTTGAGGGTCCAGGAAACTTCCTGGATTGCCCCCCCTACCTCTGTAGCCGGAGAATCGGCGACGGCGGGGCACGAAGGAGCTCTGGAGGCCAAGGGATTGCTCTGGATCCCTTGGAACCGCTCCAAAAAGAGAGAGGATGGTAGGAAGACTAGAATTCAGGGAATTAAGAGAGGTTAAGGCGTGTACCTGGCTGGAGATCGTCGCCGGAGCTCCGGAAGCGGCGGCTGCTCCTCTCCGCGACAGCCTCTCTCTCGGTGTCTCTTCTCTCTCTGTTTCTCTCTAAATTCTCTCGTGTGCTCTGTGCTCTGAATTGTGGCTCCTTTTCACTCTCTGGCTCGTTCTCTCCTTTATATAGGTGAACCCAACAAACTTGCAACAGAAAGCCACTCCCACTCGAAACAGAATCGTAACTACTGTCCCCTCCTTGCTCCCTTGGCTGCCAACAAGATGAACGGCGATCCAGTGGCTGGTTCGAGTGAAGTTAAGGAGAAAAAATGGGTTCAGTGGGTGTATGATGAAATGTGGAATTTTGGTTATTTTGAGTAGGAAAAACCTTGGTAAATGAAGATGGGAGAGAAAAATGAATATGGTGTTGGTTTGATTTTGGTAGAAATAGGTAAAAATATAAATTGGAGAAGATGTGGATTGAGACATGGCGGGCCTTTGTGGGCTTCATGGGCTTTCATGGGCCTCCATGGGCCTATGTGGGTTTAGGTGGGTCCAAATGGACCAAATGGGCTAAAAAGGCCTCCATGATGTCAAATGGGCCTAAGATGGGCTTGTGGGCCCAAATTGGCTCATCTAGGGTTCAAGCTCAGCCACCACATTCTTATTCTACAAAATCAGAAAATTGGGGTGTCTACAGAATGTATCCCACATTGGGCACTAGAGCCCTCAATGCCCAAGATACCTGAATCTCACCTTAATTATCTGGTCAAAGCACCACTTCTAAAACTAGGTCGTTACAGGTACATTCTAGAGTTAGGTAACAATTTAATATTTTTGATGGCATTATATGGCAAAAGATATAAATACAGTGGTAGAGGAGTAATTCGGGTGATAAAGGGATCCTTGGCAGTCATGAAGGATATCAAGAAAAATCCTTTGTATATCTTCCAAGGTTCAACTGTGACATGTTTCACGACAATAGTATCTCCTTCAGAGCAGTTAGAATTAGATTAGACTAGGTTGTGGCACATTTGACTTGGACATATGAGTGAGAAAGGAATGTAAATTTTGAGCAAGCAAGGTTTTCTGAGAGGTCATAAGATAGTAGACCTTGAATTCTATGAACACTATGTTTTTGGCAAGCAATGTCGAGTTTAGTTCTGTAAGGCAGTGCATTCAACAAAGGCAACGCTTGATTATATTCATGTCAATTGTTGGGATTCCTCTTGTGTTCCATCTCTAAGAGATTCGAGGTACTTTCTTTTTGTAATAGATAATTATTCAATGATGACTTGGATATTCATGATGAAATACAAGAGTGAGGCATTCAAAGTCTTCAAGTAATGGAAGGTACTAGTGGAAAATCATACAAAAAAGAAGATCAAATGCCTTCATACTAATAATGGTCTAGAGTTTTGTTCCAAATAATATAACGAGTTATGCAAGGATGTAAGCATTATTAGGCATTGTACAGTCAAAGACACGCAACAATAGAACGGTGTAACAGAATGGATGAACAGAATATTGTTACAGAAAGCTCAATGCATGATCGTTAATTTTGGATTAAAGAAACCTTTATGGGCAAAGGTAGTGAACACAACATGCTATTTGGTAAATCGTGACTCAGCAAGTGACATTGACAATAAAATCCTTTTGAGGTATGGTTTAGAAAACATGCTACTTATTCTAATCTTAGAATATTTGAATGTCTTGCCTATTACCATATTAGTGTGGGTAAGTTAAAGCTACGAGCAAAAAAGGGCTTGTATGAGTTATAGTGCTGGGTAAAAGGTTAGTAGAAGTGTAATTTTTAATGAAAATTTTGTACTTCACCCGAGTTTGGAGTTATTTATTTTAGGAAGCAGTGATGGTATTGTTAAATAAGTGGAATTTGAAATAACTCCCAATCAGAAAGATGATGAAGATTCATTACAGAATCATGAGTTAGAGACCAATACAGAATATAAAGAGCATCAACAAAAAGAATGGTTGTACAATATTGCAATTAATCGACCTCGAAGATAGCTCAATGTTCCAAAAAAATATGACTTTGAGAGCATAATGGCTTGCACTCTTCAAGTAGTACAAGAGGTGGAGTCTGATGAACCCTCTACCTATTGAGAAGCTATCAGAAGTACAAAATCCGTCCAGTAGGTGATGAGTAGGAGATGGAATCTCTTTACAAGAATCAAACATAGAAACTAGTCAAAGTACCAAAGGAGAGAAGAATTATTGCCTGTAAATGGGTCTTCAAGAAGAAATTTGGAATCTAAGGGGTTGAAGGGACGATATACAAGGTATGACTAGTTACAAAAGGTTATAGTCAGAAAAGAGGAGTTTATTACAATGAGATTTTCTCACCGATTGTTAGATACATTTCTATCCGAGTGTTATTTGCATTAGTAGTACATCAGAATTTGAAATTGGAGCAGTTAGACGTGGAGATAGCTTTTCTACATGGAGAGCTAGAAGAAGATACCTTGATAAATTAACTAGAGAGGATTGTCGTTCTTGGAAAAGAAGATCATGTATACAGACTAGAGAAATCTTTATATGGACTCAAGCAATCTCAAGGCAGTGGTACAAACGGTTTGATAGTTTCATGATTGGAAATGACTACAATAGAAGTCCATATGATAATTATATGTATCACAACAGACTGATTGATGGTTCATACATCTATTTACTTCTTTATGTAGATGATATACTCATTGTTGTACGTGACAAAGTAGATATTTAAAAGTTAAAGAAACTCCTCAATTCATAATTTGACATGAAAGACCTCGGTGTAGCAAAGAAAATTCTTAGAATGAAGATATATAGCGATAGAAATCAAGAAAAGCTTTTCCTGTCATAGAAGAGTTACATTCAAAAAGTTTTATCAAAATTTGATATGACTACTGCGAAACTCTTGAATACTCTATCTGTTGCAAACTTATGTCTTTCTATAGTATTTGTACCTTAGTCAGAAGCCAAAGAGGAGTATATGTCTCGTGTTTGTTATGCTAGCACAGTTGGAAATCTAATGTATGCGATGGTGAACACTAGACTTGATATACACACATTATTAGTGTTATTAACAGGTTTATGAGTAAACATGGAAAAAGACATTAGCAGGTTGTAAAGCGTATATTCTGATATCTGAAAGGAACATTTGATATAGGTCTCATTTATAGAAGTGATGCAGATTGCTTGGTTGTAGGTTATTCTATTTCAGATGACACTGTCGATGGACATGGTGAAAGATCAATGATTTGTTATGTCTTCATAGTGGATAGTTCCATAGTGAGTTAGAAAACAACTCTACAACCATCAATTATGTTGTCTACAATAGAGGTAGAGTATATGGTATTGACGGAAGCTACTAAGGAAGGTATCTGGCTGAAATGACTACTTAGAGATCTTAGACTGCAACTAGATCAAGTTATAGTGTATTGCGATAGTCTAAGTGTTATATGCTTAGTCAAGAATCAAGTGTTTCGTGATAGTATCAAGCACATTGATGTGAGATATCATTTCATCTATACAGAGAAGAGAATCAAGGTGAAGAAAATTGACACAAAAAACAATCTATTTGATATGTTCACCGAACTAGTTCTTGAGAGTGGGTTTTTACATTATTTGGATTTACTCAATGTTGACAATTGGTAACAATCCCAAGGTGGGGCTAGCGGTGGCAAGGATATGTTCTGAGAGAATTCAAGTTAAAGGTGGAGAATTATTGAAATATGCCTTAAATTCAAGGTGTTTGGCAACAGAGCATCAAGCGAATGTTCGCCATCTCGTCTGAAGAGGAGGTTGAGACATCAAAACTTGAGCGAATGTCCGCACCAGACGTCTACTACTCTTTGGAAATGATCAAAGCTTTTGCGAACGTCTGGCCTGGACATTTGCCACTCTTTTGAAAGCGGACAAAGAATTAATGGATGTTCGGTCTAGATGTTAGTGAATTAGTGAATTAGCAGACGTTTGGTCTGGACATCTGCCTAGGCTATTTTCTCAAGTTGAGTTTTTCGTCTTGAAATGAATGTTTAGCTGGACATCCATTATGATAGGCTATTTAAATAATGTAATCTATTTTAGAGTTTTATAAGTTGCTCATTATATTGTAAATGTAGAGAGAGACATGACGGCGCCTCCTTCGATTTCTTTCGTTGCTCTTGTTACATCTTAAATTATAGTGAAATCTTCTCCTTATTGTCAACATAGTCTTTTATAATGAACTACATAAATCATTCTTTTTCTTTGTTGTGTGGTTGATTGTTTGTGTGTTTATTATTTTCTCTCGATCTTTCTTTTTGTATTCCTAGCCCTTCTGCAGCAACAACCTCAAACAGATTCAAAGATAAGAAACCATTGCCAACCAGACCAACACGAGAGTGCACAACCAATGGCATATATACTGAGCATGTGGGATTAGGGAAAACTTGACAGTCACAAGAAATCAAAAGGCTTCATCATATACATAAACTGGTCTTGTCGTTGGCATGAGAATAATATGAACATTCATCATCCCACTCTGCATGCTGGAATGGCACCTGGGGAACATCATCTCACTCTGCATGCTGGAATGGCACCTGGGGAACATTTAGGACTTGGATTAGATCGGCAACCAGTGGTACTGCTGGATGCCCTGCGGTGATATATGTAGTCGGACACCCCAGTACCAATTCTAGTTGGAGCAGACCCTTCTGCAGGACTACCCTGTAAAGGTTCAAGTGTCTCCACGACGTCGCTCATGAGAGGCCTTGCTTTGGGATTTTGGCTTAAGCAGTAGTATGCCAAGCTGCAAGCCTTTTGAGCTGCTCTTGCTGAGTACTGATCCTCTAGCCTTGGGTCTATTATTTCTAACAATTTCCTCTTGTCATTGAGCTTTGGACGAATCCAATCAACCAAGTTTTGTTCTTTGCTTGATCGAGTTTTGTCGACGGCCTTTCGCCCTGTCAAAAGCTCAAGAAGAACGACTCCAAAGCTGTACACATCGCTCCTAGCAGTCAAATGGCCTGTCATGGGGGTAGATGTAATTTCAGTCCAACTAGAATACTTTATGGACATCTATTCCATTTGAATAGTATGAGAATTTCAGGCTCTGCAAATTGAGCTGCAGCTAGAGAAGCCTTTAACCCATTAGAATAATGCTTTGGAAATTTCGGGTACATGGTATTTGTCATTGCCTAAAGAAGCGAAAAGCATGCTAGGATTCTCCATAACGAAGAAAAAGCAGCCTGTGCAGAATCTGATTAAGAAGTAAATGGTTTGGTGAGGTACGCGGCTATGCAGGAAGGGAAAGGGAAAAGGACCTGCAGAGTAGGATATCTGAGACAAAACTTTCAGATAAAATGGTATTCGTGCCATTCACAAGATAGTATCTACATAATAAAGATATAAATGACAATAGAAAAAGAAACCATGTTTATGATTAACGAAATTTCTAAGCCAGTTAGCCATTCTAGAGTGCCAATTATCGAAACGTCTGATGTAGATCCAAGGATACGGCACAGTATAAAATGTCTAATGGTCGTCAAAATGGGAAGTAAAAAGATCTGTGTAAAAGTTTTCCAATCATGTGGAAATAACAAGGTAATATGTTTTCCGTTAAAAAAAAACAAGGTAATGTGTTCCATTTTCATCCAACCACGGTCCACGTACTATGGGACTGAAACTATGATCCTACTTATTATATATGCACCAGAAGAATTACCAGTCATTACATATTCAGGGGCAGCATATCCATAGGTGCCCATCACCCGAGTAGAAACATGGGTCTCATCACCTTGAGGACCAGCTTTTGCAAGCCCAAAATCAGAAAGCTTTGCTGTGTAGTCCTGTTAGTTTGCAAAAGACCAGAAAAAATATCCATAAATACACATGCAATACAAAACATGATGGTAACAGGATGCCATGTAAATTATTTTTTACAGTACTCACAGAATCCAGCAAGATATTTGAAGTCTTAAAGTCACGGTAAATTATGGGCCTTTCTGCATTATGAAGGAAAGCTAGTCCTTTCGCAGCTCCAAGTGCTATCATCATTCTAGTTGTCCATGGTATTGGGGCTGCCGTTTCTTAGTATGTAAGAGAGAAAAAAGGTATGTTGGTAAGAAATATAACCAAATAATCGAAAAAGAACAATAAAATTCAGACATCTCTATGCTAAGTTGTGGAAGCAGAAAGTAACATTCTTGCACAATTTAGGGATAATGCTCTAATTCTGTGCAACAATAATTAGAAGTGACATACAGAACATATCCAATGTTAAATCTGTGACATAATGTAAAAAAACAACGTAAACAATTATTATCATGTTGTTGATTACAACAAATGCACCACTAAGACAGCAATGAGGATAAAACAACACATTGATGTATCAGACATCTAAATGACAATTGATTTTTGGAATTCAATTATATTGAAATAAATAATACGGAAGTCAACTCGAAACTACATGCATACTCTAAGTCATTCATTTTATCAAATTTCCATATCTCACTTTAAGAATTCTCAACGGAGAGAGAATATAAGATGCTTAACAAAAGTCATAATATATGTTAGGAAACAACGATCTTCTTTTATTCCACAAACAAGTATTAAATGACAAAAGAAAAATATAGAAAACCACAATAAATTTAAGTATACACGCAAATACAATAATTTATGAGGTTCAATCAAAAAATCTATGTCCTCGAGACATAGAGAGAGAGAGAACGAGAGTTTTCACTATGAATCAAAATACGTATGAGACGTATAAATTAATGGAGAAAAAAGATTAAAATTCTTACTTTAGAGAAAACCATCGACATCAAAATTTTTCAAGAGTTAGAAGAAGAACTCTCCTCTAAATCCCAATATATGGGCATATATATATGTGTGTGTGGGGTAAAACAAGTTCATTGATAAGAAACATTTCCGTAGTGAATGTTTGCATAAATGTCCACGCAATCCCCAATTTCAAACAATAAACAAGGTGAATGTACGTTCATTTTTCACCAATGTTAAGGCCACTCTTCAACAGAAGTTTAGAATGGACAATCATTTAATCCTTGTGTTGAAGTAATGTTTCAGTAGATGTCTATTTTGGATGTTCACAAAATATTTGAGTAAATGTAGTGACGTAGCGAACGTCTGCATTGACGTCTGTAAGGCTTTTCCAAGTCAAAACTCAACAATTCTCCACTTTGACTTGAAAATCCGTCTCTTGCATCATGAATAGGATCCTTCTTCACCTCTTTCTGTTAGCCAAGCTATATTATGTACTACAAAAGTCAACCAAGTTCACACATTCTTTAAACTTGGTTAATGAAAGAGACTTTATTATCATGTCTGCTTGATTGTCTGTTGAAGAGTGGCATTAACAAGTTGCTCCTTGAGTTGATGCATATAAAGTTGCTCCTTGAATTCTCCATGTAAGAAAATTGTTTTCACATCTAATTGTTTTGAATCTAAATCATTCACAACAACTACAATCAGTAGAATTCGAATGGAAGTTTGCTTTATAATTGATGAGAAATATCATTATAATCAATACCTTCCACCTGACTAAAGTGTTTAGTAACTAGCATTGCCTAGTACCTTACATTTGGTGACTGTTAATACTTCATCTACTGCCGAGTATATGCAATACTTTGCTTCTAGAGTGCTAAGGGAGATAAGATTATTTGTCAAATCTAGAACATGTCGGACATCTGTCAATGTTACCTTCATCCCATCATACATTCTAAATTCAATTGTGCCTATCCCAATAGCTTTTGACTTTAAGTCATTCTTCATCTGTACAACTCCATCTTTAATGGTTCTGTAAGTAAAAAACCAATTCCTATTGGGAGACATGTGGTATGTACACTCTGAGTCTATAATCTAATCATCTTTCGATTCAAACATTCAATTTCTACATAACTTGCCTCTGCAAAATCCTCATTGGACTTGCTAGACTGACCTTTATGGCTACCCTTCTCCTTATTCTAGAGCTTCCAACAATCATCTATAATGTATTTTTTCTTTTTACCGTAATTAAAAAATTTGTTCTTTCCATTAGACTTTTCTCTTTTATCTTGTGATTTATTTGTTGAATTTCATTCCATATTTCTTCTCCTAACATTCAATACTTCAGCCTTTCTATCATTGGTATTGGAATTTGTTAATTCTATTTATTAATTTTTTTCAAGAATATAGATGACTTAATATCATCTATTGATATTTCTTCTTTGTCATATATGAGAATTTTCCTGAAATACTTGTAAAAGGATGATAACATACATAACAATAAAAGAATTTGATCTTTATCTTCAATCTTCACATTCATATTTTCTGAGTTCATAATGACCGAACTGAAATCATCAAGATGTAATTTAATGTGTATACCTTCAGCTATATGGAACATAAATAATCGTTGCATCAAATATAGTTGGTTCACAAGGGTTTTAGTTATGTAAAGAGATTCTAACTTCAGTCAAAGACTTGTTGCAGTTTTCTCATGTACAACCTCCTGGAAAAACTTCGTTTGACAAATAAAGTTGTATACTTATCAATGCTTTCTTATCTATCTTCTTCTTTTCATCTTCAGTTATTGACTCTGGTATCTTGTCATTCTCCTGTAACGCTTTTAGAACTCCGTGTTTAACCAAAACTGCATGCATCTTTATTTGTCATAAATCGAAGTTGACGTTTCGATCGCACTTCTTAATCTCAAATTTTACTATCATCTGTGTGGTTAAATCGAAATCCATAATAAAAGCTCTGATACCAATTTGTTAGGGAAACGATTCTCTTTTCTCCTCGAACATAAATCAAACAACAAAAGGAAACTCGAGAAAGCCACAACAAATCTAAGCACAAACGTAAATATAAGGATTTACAAGGTACGATCAAAAGGGTCTATGTCATTAGGATAGAGTGAGAGAGTTTTCACTGTGAATCAAGATGAGTACAAAATACAGAAATTGATGGAGAAAAAAGATTAAAATACTCACCCTAGAGAAAACTATCGGTACCAAAAACTCTCAAGGATTGGAAGAACAACTTTTCTCTAAAATCCTAACACAAGAGTGTATATATATATGTAAGATAAAACAGATATATGTCCGTTCAATCCTTGATTTCAAATAGCAAATAAGATAGACATCTAAAATAGACATTCATTTTTCTCCTATATTGACGCCGCTCTTCAACAGGCGTCTGGAGCGAACGTCCGTTTAATCCTTGTGTTGGAATAGTTTTTCAGTTGACGTTCGCTTCGAATGTCTACAAAATCTTTGAGTAAATATAGTAACGTAGTGGACGTCCATATCAAGCTATTTCAACTTAAAACTCAACAATGCACAGTATAAAGAATCTAGTCGTTTTTTTAAAGCTAAAGGTTAGTTGACAATAGTTATGATCAGTTTTATACTTCATGAAAGATTGAGATGTCACATACCGCCAGAAAATAATGAAGCATGTAGAAGTCCTGCAAGTAAATTGAAGGAGATGCAAGGGTCCAAGTAAGCTTATGAACCTTCAATAAACAGGAGCTAATTTCACCTGTGAAAACTTTTATCAATTGTACTATGCTCGTTAAAGAGTTATTGTGAGCATGTGGCCATGTCCTAGATGTTCATGTCTGAATTTTTTACCTTAAAATTCGACCCCCTTTCAAATTGTAATGGCAGAAAGAAAAGAATAGAAGAAACTCTACAGCACAAACAAGAATCTAGCATAGGAGGCTTTCTTTGATTTGTCTTCTAATTTAATAACCAGATCATCATAAGCAAAAATTTGTTGGTATATGGACAAAGAAGAACACGAGGAAGAACCTAATAA